>PVLC010013129.1:0-42474 GCA_004027655.1 Graphiurus murinus | reverse complement strand
CAAGGGCTTTGAGCTGTGTCATTAGGTCATTTATTTGGTGAGTTTCCATTCTTCTTATGTGGGCACTCAGTGCTATAAATTTTCCTCTTAGTACTGCCTTTAAGGTGTCCCAGAGGTTTTGATATGTTGTGTCTCTGTTTTCATTGGTTTCTAGGAATTTTTTAATTTCCCCCCTTACTTCTTCTATGACCCATTCCTCCTTCAGCAGTGTGGTGTTCAGTCTCCATGTGTTTACATGGTTACTCTGCGTCTTCTTAGAGTTGATTTCTAGTTTCACTCCATTGTGGTCTGAAAAGATGCAGGGAATTATGTTACAATTTTTCAATTTGCCAGTGCTCTCTTTGTGGCCCAGAATGTGGTCTTTTTTGGAGAAGGTTCCATGCGCTTTTTTTTTTGAAGATCGTTCTAGTGATGTGAGAGGAGTATTGAAGTCTCCTAGTATTATTGTATTGGGATCTATGTGTGATTTTATATCATGTAGAGTTTTTTTAATGAAAGTGGCTGCACCTATGTTTGGGGCATAGCTGTTGATAATTGTTATTTCCTCTTGCTGTATTGTTACTTTTACTAGTAAAAAGTGACCTTCTTTGTCTCTTTTGATGAGCTTAGGCTTGAAATCTAATTTATCCTATATCATAATTGCTACTCCTGCTTGTCTTCGAGTTCCATTGGCATGAATTACCTTACTCCAGTCCTTCACCTTTAGTTTGTGGGAGTCTTTGTATGTAAGGTGCGTTTCTTGCAGGCAGCATATAGATGGATTCTGGGTTTTGATCCATTTTGCTACCTTGTGCCTTTTTATTGGGGAGTTGAGATCATTTATATTCAGTGTGAGTATTGAGAGATGATTTTTAATTCCTAACATTTTGGGTTTTGACTTCTGTTTGCAGTAGTGTTTGTTCTTCTTTGCTTAGTTGTTTGCTTCCTGGAAATTATTGTTTTTCTGGTTCTGACGTTTACTTGTTAGTTCTTTGTAGTTAATCTCTTTGAGTATTTTCTCTAGTGCTGATTTGGACGACATGAATGCTTTCAGTTTCTGTTTGTCATGGAAGGTTTTTATATCCCCATCAATTTTGAGAGAGAGTTTTGCTGGGTAGGAGAATCTTGGCTGCAAGTTATTTTCTTTCAAAGTTTGGAATATGTTACTCCAGCCCCTCCTGGCTTTCATGACTTGGTTTGGGAGGTCTGGGGTGATTCTAATTGGCTTGCCTCTAAATGTTACTTGGCCTTTAACTTTTGTTCCCTTTAGAATTCTTTCCTTAGCTTCTACATTAGTCATCTTGATTATTATGTGGCGTGGAGAACCTCTTCTTTGGTCTTGTCTGAAGGGGGTTCTATATGTTTCCTGCACCTGGGTTTCAATTTCTCTTTCTATGTTTGGAAAATTCTCTGATATTACTTCTTTGAATAGGTTGTTTATTCCATTAGTTTCAACTTCTAATCCCTCTTCTATGCTTATTATTCTTAGGTTAGCTCTTTTAAAATTGGCCCAGATCTCATTGATGTCGAATCCATACTGTCAAATTTGTTTTTCTAGATTATGTATAATGGATTCGTTTTTGGAATGGTCATCTTCTAGGAGTGATATTCTGTTTTCCATGTGGTCTAATCTATTGTTTATAGTTTGTATTGATGTCTTCACTTCTATTATTGCATTTTTCATATCCTTCATTTCCCTGCTCAGGGTGTCAGTTTCTTTGTTTATATGTTCTTTTATTTCTTTCCAGTTCTCTCTGCATTCTTTCTGGAAGTTTTGTATCACTTCTATTATTAAGGATCTGAATTGTCCTTCTGGTAAGCTTTGCCATTCAGTGTCATTGAGTTCTGTTGTTTCGGGGTCATGTTGACTCACTGTTTCTTTGGTATTTCTCCTTCCCATGTTTTCCTTGTTCTTAAATTTATAACTTTGCTGCTCTTGCACATTTTCTCTGAATTTATAGGTTTCTTATTTTTATTTTCTCTCTGAATGGTGTCTTGTACTGAGTTGCAATTACTGTGGTATTTCTTCTGCCTGCTCTATTGGTGTCTTTGGTGGGTTTCAGTTGTTGACTTCTAGGATCTAGCAAAAGCTAAAATGCAACCAATCCTCTGAACAAACATACATAAATCGAAGCAATGCAAAGTTAAAACAGTAAAAACGGAACAAAACAAGGCAAAAACCCCCAGAAAACAAGGACCGTCAGCAAGAAGCAAAATAAAAATCCCTGCAAGTTTGTAAGAAAAGACCTGGTTTGGCCACTCCAGATATTTGGGTAGGTTTCTGCTGCTGTGGGCAGCCGACAAGATGGCGGCTGCTCCTGCTGCGCACGCGCCGGCTCCCCTGTTCTCCCTGGTCTGCTCCTTAGATTCCGATCAGCTGCCCGTTTCTTTACTCACTTTTAAGCTGCTTTTCTTCTCCTTCCTTCCATCGAGAAGCTGCTCTGTGGTCGTTTTGATTCAAGCTCTGCAGTGCAGTTATCTCTGCTCCGGCTCTGCGGGGAGAGGTGAGCTGGGATGGGCCTGCGCGGGCTTAAGCTGGTCGTATCACGCGTTCTGGACTCTGTCGAAGGTGCCTCGAAATGCCGCCTGGCTAGGATGGGGAGTTCGGGAGTCGCCCACTCCGCCTCTGGCCGGTGGGGTGCAGAGGGTTGTTGGATATTTCTTTGTTAGTAGACTCCACGCCGGGGGCCGGCTCAATGGCGGCTTCTGCTCAGCAGCGTGGCTCTGCAGCCGCGGAGACGGGCTTCTTTGCTCTCCCTGGTCGGCCTTCCGGATTCTGCTCAGCTGCGTTCCAGTTTTCACAGCGTTTTTCACCCTTTTGTTGCTTTTTTCTTCTTTAAAAAGTTGGTTCCACGACTGATTTGAATCGAGCTCACAGCGCCTCTTGAGACGTGTCTCACTCCGTTGCCATCTTCCCAGAAGTCCACCAATTTTCATTTATTTTAGGTATTTTTTTATATTTACTTTCTGACTTCCTCAATGACAAACTGTTCAGTATTATATTGTTCAGTCTCCATGTATTTCTATAATTTTTAAGCTGTTGATTTAAGTTTCATTCTGTTGTAATCAAATAAAATTCATGATATATTTTCAATTATTTGTTAAGACTTGTTTTGTGGCCTAATATAGGATATATATTAAAGAATGTTCCAAGCCAGGTGTAGTGGTACATTCCTATAGTGAAAGTATTTGGGAGGCTGATACAGAAGGATTGCAGGTTCGAGATCTGCCTTAGCAACTTAGTGAGGTTTTCATAAACTTAGTGAGATCCTGTTTCAAAAATAAAAAATGAAATAGGGCTACACGGGGGCTTTAGAAGCCCCTAGTAGCACATACACACACAAAGAATATTCCATGTTCTAATTTTTTTAAAAAAGCATATTCTGAAGGTATTGAATGAAATCTCCTGGAAATATCTTTTTAGTACAATTGATTTATTGTGCAGTTGATTGCTGATGTTTCTTTGTTGGTATTTTTATCTGGATAATCTATTCATTGGTTAGAGTTGGGTCTTGAAATTCCCTACTACTTATGTATTGTGAAATCTTGAAACTTTCTCATTTCTCTTCAATTCTTTTGGATTTATACTTAGGGATGGAATTTTTTAGTCATATATTCCATTCCTAAGTATAAATCTAAAATAATTGAAGAGAAATGATAAAAATTGTGTACAAGCCGGGCGTGGTGGTGCTCGCTTGTAATCCCAGCATTTGGGAGGCTGAGACCGGAGGATCCGGGTTCGCGGCCAGCCTCAGCTACCTAATGAGGCACTCCGCAACTTACTGAGACCCTGTTTCAAAATAAAGAATAAAAAACAGGGCTGGGGGTGTAGCTCGGAGGTAGAATGCCCCTGAGATCAATCCCCAGTACTGCAAAAAAAATTGTGTACATAAATGTTCACAACAGTAATATTCACAATAATTAAAATGTGGAAACAACTCAAATGTTTATATGTTTATTAGTTGAAATACTGGTAAGTTATATGTATGTATGTATGCATATATTCATATATATATGTATATATTATATATTCATACACCAGAGTGTTTTTCAGCTATGAAATAATGAAATACTGATACAGAGGGATCACAGGTTCAAGGCCAGTATGCAGTAACTTCAGGGGACCATATTTCAAAATAATATAGTGCCAGTGGTGTTCCTCAGAGGTAGAATACCCTTAGATTCAAACCCTAGTTACACAAAAATTTTTAAAAAGTAATAAAATAAACATTAAGAGCATATATATATACATATATATGTGTGTGCATGTGTGTGTATAGTAGACTATCTACTATATGCATACAGTTTCAAGAAAAATAGGAACTATCATAAGTCATATTTTATCAAGTTTTAGAAGTATAAACATTCCGAGGCAAGTCAATAAAAAATAACAACAGACAAATATTATACAATAAAAATGATGAGATATTTGACAAATTCTAGGGTGAGAATCCCCAAACAATTTAAAAGTATTATTTTAAGACTATCTATATTAGTAGTGTGGTATGTGCCTGTAATCCCAGTACTTGAGAAGCTGATACAAGAGGATTACAGTTTGAGGACAGCCTCAGCAACTTAATAAGACTGTATTTCAAAATAAAATAATAAAATGGAGCTGATAGTATAGCTCAGAGTTAGAGCACCTGTGAGTTTAATCCCCAGTAACACAAAAAATTGTCTAGATTTAAAACATTCTTTCTTCCAGGCATGGTAGCACACACTTGTAATCCCAGTACTTGGGAGTACTTAGTGAGACCCTGTTTCAAAAATAAAGAATAAAAAATAGGACTGAGAGTGTAGTTCAGAGGTAGAATGTGCCTGAGTTCATTTCCCAGTACCAAAAAATTAATTAATTAATTTAATTAAAAATAAAATATTCATTCTCATTAATTGATATTGTCATATCCAGTATGTGAATATGCTTTACTACATTAATCAATTTTCAAATGCTTATCTTATTCTGCATGTTAAGTGTTGATTTTGTGGGTCATAATTACAAATTCCTTAAGCCATGGAAAGTTTAGTTTTGGGGTCCCCATTTTATTAGTTCAGAACTATTCTGGGAATTATTGAACCTGTAATCACTTTGCCTTTATAAGAGCTCTCATGGCTTGGAAATGGAGGAAGATGGTGACAGAGTAGGACCCTAAGGTGAGCTTTCCTCTAACTCACCTTGGGAACTCCAAGTTGAGACTCAACCCACATCCAAAACTACCTTCATGAGAGGTAGGCACTATAAATGGAGAAACTCGAGAATATTTACAAGGATGCTTTCAAAGAACAATGCTGAAAAAGAAGAAGAAAAAGAAGCAACAAGACTTGAGTGTGTACCTCTGATTGGCAGAAACCTTGGAAACCCCAGAAAATCTCATCCAGCAATCTGAAATTTACTCCACAGTCAACATACCAGACACAGAATTACACAGCCCTGCTGCGACACTGGAGAGTATCAAGGATTATTTCAAAAGGTGTGTCATCTCCAAATATTTGAACATTTCCTGTGGTCTTTCTATTACTGAATTACAGTTTGATTCCATCAAGATAAGTGAACAAACAGTATGATTTCAGATATTTTTAAATTTGGGAGAATTTTTATGGTTTGTACTATGGTTGACACTGATAAACGTTCAACCGGTGTGCACGTGTGTTTGCGTGCGGGCTTGCGCACACACACGCACACACACACACACACACACACACACACACACACACACACAATATGCCACTATCTTTTGATTCTTTTTTCCGCCTCATAAAATTTTCACTATTTTTCCCTTTCACTATTCCAGTATAAAATCATAATTCTTTGAGCTGGGTGTAGTGGTGCATGCTTGTAATCCCAGCATTTGGGAGGCTAAGACTGGAGTATCCGGGTTCGCGGCCAGCCTCAGCTACCTAGTGAGGCCCTCCACAACTTAGTGAGACCCTGCTTCAAAATAAAGAATAAATAAAAATAGGGCTGGGGGTGTAGCCCGGAAGTAGAATGCCCCTGAGTTCCATCCCCAGTACTGAAAAAAAAAATTAGGCTTTTATATATTGCATATATTTGGATCCTACAATTTATTTTGCTGGGAATCCTCTGTTGAATCACTGTAGTGATATCTATTTCAGAACCTGTCATTTTTTATACTAGTATTTTTTATATTTCCTTTTTATAACATATCATTTTATTGTTATTTTTTGGTTCATGTACAATTTTCCTGGTTTTCTTTATTTTTATTCATTATTTCCTTTAGGTATTGGTGCACGTCTAAGTTCATTTAAAGTGTTTTGTATGGCTGAAATGGCTGAACTTCTCTGTGATTTCTGGTTGGAAATTAGTTATTCAAATATTAATATGCAGTTTGTTGGCTATTCTAGAGTAATATATAATATTTGTGTATATTAATGGTGTATAGTAGGGTAGTTGAGTAGATATATAGAGTGCAATGATTAGATCAGAGAGATTAGCATTTCCATATCCTGAAACACTCATATCTGTGTAGAGGAAATTCAGAGTTTTTTAGTTATTTTGAATTGCATTATAAATTATAGACTGAAATTATCCTACTGTGCTATAGAAGACTGGAACTAATCCCTCCTAGGTAACTCTATTTTGATATCAATTATCTAACCTCTCTCTGCCCCCAACCCTAAACTTCTCAGTCCTAGTGACGACTACTGTACTCTGAACTTCTCTACACTCAAAATTCTTAACTTCCACATATTAGATCATGTGAAAATAGTATTTCTATGTCTTGATATTTCTTTTAACTTAATGATCACTATCCAGTTCAAATCATGTTACTGCAATTGACAGAATTCCATCCATTTTTATAGCTGAATAATGTGGCATCATGTATATATTCTATATTGTATTTGTCCATCTGTCTGTTGATAGACATGAAGGTTGGTTTAATATCTTAGAAATTGTGACTAGTAAGCCGGGCGTGGTGGCGCACGCTTGTAATCCCAGCATTCGGGAGGCTGAGACCGGAGGATCCGAGTTTGAGGCCAGCCTCAGCTACCTAGGGAGGCACTCCACAACTTAGCGAGACCCGGTTTCAAAAATAAAGAAAAAAAAATAGGGCTGAGGGTGTAGCTCGGAGGTAGAATGCCCCTGAGTTCAATCCCCAGTACCGCAAAAAAAAAAAAAAAAAAAAAAAAGAAATTGTGACTAGTGCCAGAAAAAACATACAAGTGAAAATATATTTTAGATGCAATGATTTTCTTTCCTAAGGATGTATATCCAGCAATGGGTTTGCTAGAATATAGGTAGATCAATACTTAGTTTTTTAAGTTACTTATTGGTTTATTAAAATTATAAATAAACATGGAATTCATTGTCATATGTTTGTACAAGCAGGAAACATAATTTGATTAATTTCGTCCCACTTGCCCCACCCTTTCCAGCCCTTTCTTTCTCCCAGTCACTCTCCACCCCTCTCATTTACTGATCTCCTTTGTGTTTACATGATGTCCCTTTTCTATTCGCTTTCATGTGGGAGAAGACTATGACCCTGGCCTTTCTGAGTATGACTTACTTTACTCAGCACAATGTTTTCCAATCCCATCCATTTACTAGCACATGATGTAATTCTGTACTTTGTGGCTGAGTAAAACTCTATTGTATACATACTCTATTATATACATATATATGTACATATATACATATGCATATATATGTACATATATACATATATACATGTAAATATATATGTATATATATGTATACACACACATCACATTTTGTTTATCCATTCATCTGTTGATAGGCACTTAGGCTTATTGCCTAGCTTTTCAGTTGTAAATTGTGCTGCTATAATCATGAGTACAAGTATGCTCATGAGTACATGTATTGTTATAGTATAATGACTTAAATTCTTTTGGATAAATACCCAGGAGTACTGTAGCTGGGTCATATTGTGGTTCCATTTCTAATCGTTTTTAAGAATTTCTATACTAATATCCACAGTGAAGATACTATGTTGGAGTCTGACCAAATGTATAAATGTTCCTTTTACTCCTCATACTTGCATGCATTTATTATTTGTATTCTTGATAATTACTCTACTAACTAGGGTGAGATGAAATCTCAACCTAGTTTTTAAATACTTTTATTGTTGCATTGTAATTATACATCATAGCGATATTCAAAGTGATAAAATCATATATGCACATAGATCTTAGTGTGTTTTCCTTCAGACACCACTCTGCTACCCACCCCTCCTCATATATAATGATAGTGGTAGTAATGCCTTCATTTATAGACATAACATTAGTTGAACTGTTTCCTTCATCACTTCTCCCCTCCGCGCCCGCTCATATCCCCGTCTACAATTCTATTGATCTCTCCTCAATTAAATAAATTCACTCTTGCTTCCTATTTTCTCTCTAGCTTTTACATATGAAAGAATATTTGAACATTGATTTTATGAGACTAGCTAATCTCATTGGGCATAATATTCTCTAGTTCTATCCATTTTTCCTGAAAATGACAAAGCTGATAAACAAATTCAACAAAGTAGCCAGACACAAAATTAACTTGCAAAAATCAAAACCTTTTCTATATACCAAACATAAATCCACTGAAAAAGAAATCTATAAAACAGTTCCATTTATAGTGGTATAAAAACAAAACACTTAGGAATATATCTAGATAAGGTATATAAAATATCTCTACAATGAAAATTAAAGAACACTAAATAAATAAATTGAGGAAGACCTTAGAAGATGGAAAGACCTCCCATGTTCTTGGATAGTCAGAATAAATGTAATCAGAATGGCTATCCTACCAACAATAATCTAGATTTCATAAAGTCCCTATCAAATTACTCATATAATTATTCATAGAACTAGAAATTAAGTCCTGAAATTAATGTGGAAAAACAAAATTCAAAATAGACAAAGCAATTCTGAGCAATAGTAACCATGTTGGGGACATCACAAGACATCCTTGTCTTGCTGAAAGTCTTAGAGAAAATGCTTTTAACTTTTTCTCTTTCAATATTATGTTGGCTGTTGTTTTGTCATATGTAACCTTTATTGTATTGAGGTTTGTTCCTTGTATACCTAAATTTTTGAGATCTTTTAACATGCAAAAATATTTAACCTTATTAAGTGCTTTTCTTGCATTTAGTAAGGTAATGATGATGACTCAGGCTTTTGTCTTTAATTGTACTGATCACATTTGGTGATTATATACTGTACATTGTGTTTATTGGTTTGTGTATATTGAACCATTTTTTCATCCCTGAGGTACATGACAGTTGATCAACACTGTATAATATTTTCTATGTACTATTGAATTTGGCTTGCTAGTGTTTTGTTGAGATTTTTGGCATCTATGTTCAACAGAGATATTGGTTGGTAGTGATTTTGTTAAATCTTTATATGGGTTTCATATTAGGGTATTGTTGTCCTTATAGACTAAGATTGGCAGAAATCCTTTTTATCAAATTTTTTAAATAATTTGAGAATTGGAATGAGATATTCATGAGTGCTGTATATAATTCAGACATCAGGTCTTGAAATTTCTTTGATGAAAAACTACTTACTCTTTCAATTATGTTGTTATTAGTTTATTTAGATTTTCTGCTTCATCTTGATTAAATATGAGTAAGTTGTATGTGTCCAGCAATTTATTCATGTCTACTTGATTTTTTTAGTTAAAATAAAATTGTTCATAGTAGTTTTTATGACAGAGATATTCCCTTGAAAGTTAGAGGCAAGATGTAAAACTTATACCATCCTTTGTAGACTGGTTATGTTCTGAATACTCATTCTATATTTAGCCAGATCATTTTCTTTAGCTGTCTTAGCTTTTTTATCCTCCTTACATTGGGCTTAGAGCTCAGGTCTTTCTTGATCATACATTCTACTCTGGGCATGCATATGTGTCTTTATATTCACCAGCAATCACAGATAATTTTGAATGCCTTAATTATGTTAAAGAAACTACTTCCCCAGATTTTTTTCCCATTTGTTGGCTGTTTACTTTTGATATGTATGTGCTGTATGATCTCAACAATAATATTTTGCTTCAGGTAATAGTGAATTTTTACTTCATCCAACAATGTATAAATCAATGCTTAGGTGAATTGCAAGTCAGATGACACAGACAACTTCTTTGTGCCAATCTTTTGGGTAACGTCCAGAAAGGTTAGAATAAACATAACTTTAATAATTCTTTATATTCTTCTTTTGGAACCAAGACCATAATTTCACTGAGAATTTAGACTGCTGTCCTCAAAATCACTTCTAAGCTAGGCAGTGAGTAGTCAAGGGAAAGTAAAATTTCACAAAGGTCTCCTACAATTTTTAAGTTGTCATTTTAAATTCAGTGTTTATTTTGTTTCTATAAAATTTTGAATATTTTCTAGATTTTGACAATGTTAACTCTGACAGCTCGTTTTTTTATTTTTTGAGATGTATATGTTTAAATCTGCTATTATCTCATTTTTAATATTATAAACATCAACTAGTTTTGCATAAGACTTCAACCAAAAAAACCACAATTCAAAACAACACAATTATATCAATGAAATTATGACATAAGAGCTTGCATCCATTACTACTAAAGGAAACTATATTTCATCTGTCAATATTATTTTGTTACATTGTTTTCAAATAATAGCTTCAATAATTATCATATAGAGTGGCATGCCCTATCTCTATTCTTAGATTTGTAATCTGATGAATTTATTAAAATGATGACAATATTTTCTACACATTTAGCAAAAAAATCATAAAGTATTTACTTCAGGAAAATGTTAGATGTTGAGAAAAATATGAAAACTATGTCTTTATTTTTTAATTTTAATGAACTAATACTATTCTTATCTAATTTACTCAGTAAAAAAAGCAATGCAGAAAGAAGAGACAAGAAAGGAATGACACAAGGAGGAACAGAGAGAAGAGAAGAAAATACATTTTGATTATTCATTATGTTAGGTAGAATCTATACCAACAAACTAGACATGTTATCAAATATCTAAAGACTGTTTATCAATTAATTAATTCAATAAATATTTATCAACCAGCTACTATGAGCTAGTTTATTATAATATAGGGTATTTCACCCATTCAAAATACAAACACATTATTGTAAAGCAATTCAGCAATAGTTAACAATGACTTTACTTCTATGGTGACAATATAATGATATTAACTATGCAAAGACAATGTTATTGGTTACATAATAAAAGTACCACTATATCAATAGTGAGATGCATTTTGTACTGAGGTAGCAATATCAGCATATTTTTCTTAAAACAATGCTATTTGTGTGTAACAGGATGAAATTCTTTGTTATTGCAGCTTTAAAATCTTGTCATAATGCTTTAAAATCATTTAGCAAAGAAAAGACACCTGAGCAAATTTATAATGTCTTTGCCATTAATTATATGGTACAATCACAATAAAACACTGTCAGAATTGTCATTTGCTCCATCCTGTTAGTGCTGTTCAATGGTGTTTGGCTCCACACACTAAAATGGCATGTTATTCAATATCAGCATCATGGGGCTGACTGGTTTTACCAGAAAAGTTGCCATCATGGGCTGTTGAAATATTTTCAGTTAGAAGACACAACATAAACAAGGGTGCTGTGGAATCAATTAACATATATTAGGGTTTATAAAGAGGTGAGACTAATTGCAATTCATCAGTTCAACAATCATCATGGCACAACTGGAGCAAATGATATTTTCTTCATCAATTTAGTCCTCTAAGTACAGTTGACAACGAAGTCATGGAAAGCTGGAATGTAAGATAATTTTTATGTTATGAGTATTAGGTAGCTAGGCAGATATGAAAAAGAAGGAGGCAAAATTAGGGCTCACTCTCTTGGGAGTGTAAATGATTATTCTACCTCTGGTCATTGAATACCCCACTCTTAAGCTGCTTCTTTTATGGCCAAATAGTACCTTATTAAGTCTAAAGGAACCAAGTTTAATTAGCCTAAGGGGTTTTCCAACTTTGGAGTATGAGCTGATCATTAAGCTCATGGTTTTCACTTAGGTACTGATGGGAAATTTTTCAACATAGCAAAACCAATGCAGGTGCACTCAGCTGTGGGGCAAAATAGTAGCAACCGCTACAAATAGGAATGAGGTTGCCAGACCAAATATAACAACCTACAATGTAGAAAATGATATGCCTCTTCCACTCTTGGAATGGTCTACTTTTCATATCTTTAGAGAGTACTTTTGCTTTCTCCTATGACAGTAAATTCCGTCTTCTGCTTACACTATGAACCACTTTATGTGTTGTCGGACTTTTTTTTCTTGAGAACTGTCTGCTAGCCTGTAGAAACAGTGCTATAAGACTTGCTGGTGCATTGACTATTTTTAAAAACAAATTTTCCTAAACAAAAAGTAAAAATTGTGAGCTCACATTTTTATGAATATAAATCATTATATAACTTTAGAAATATCATAGTCTGAATACTCTAGTGTATTTTGTATTTACATAAAAGGAATCAACTTTAAAAATAAATTTGGTAATTTATCATTGTTAGGCAGTTAGATTAGAGATATACAGGGCAGGGGACAGAGGATCTGGGCAGGGACAGAGGATCCGGCCAGCCCTCATGAGAAGAGATGCAGAGATTCCCCACCTACCTGCAATTGCCATTTTAGACATATCTATCTCCAGGGCTTCACTTAGGAACCCCACGGAAAAATCCAACATAGCATAAATAGTGCAGGTGCCTACAGTGGCAGGAATATGTCCGCAATAGGAGATGACCCTCAGTGGCACAAATCCACCCCAAATAGGAAACAGCCTGGCCCTGTGGACACAGAAATCACATCACCTGCAAATAGAGATAATTTTACTTCTTAATTTTTACTCTGGATACTTTTTATTTTTTGATCCAATTTGAAAATATTAGTACCTCTAGTACAATGTTGCACAGAAGTGGTAAGGTTCCAGGATGTGTTTCTAATACTTAATTGGGAATTTTTATTTCTGTATTCATAAGGAATTTTTCTGCAGTTTTATTTATCTAATTATTTTGGTTATGTCTTTTTCCAGTTTTGAATCCAGAGAGTACTAACTTTATAGAATTAGTTGGAAAATGTTTTCTGTTATTCTCTTCTTTCGGAAAAGTGTGTGCAAGATTGACATTAGTTCTTATTGGAATATTTACCAGTAAAGCCATTTACACCTTAGTTTTATTATGAGTTATTTACTTGCCATACACTTATTAGAGTGTTTTCTTTTTTATTTATTTTTAAGTCACTTTTGGTAATTTGCATCTTTCTGTGAACTAGATAATTGCATTTAAGTTATCTAAATTTTGGATGTGCTTTAATTTGTTACTTCTAATGAACTATTTTACATTTCTGAGGTCATTAGTGATGTTCATTCTTCCCTTGGTAGTCTTTTGTTGTGGTGGTTCTAATTTATGAGTTGTCATTTTTACTTATTTATTCAAGGAAATAACTTTAGGTTTCATTACTTCTCTGTATTATTATTATATTCTCTATTTTATTTCTTTCTAATCAAGTCTTTATTATTAGCTTTTTTGTTTGTGTTTAATTTACTTTTTTCTAATTTCTGTGATGTATTCAATAAGTTTGTTGTATTTTGTCTTCATTTCTATTCATCTTTTCTAATTTCCATTTTGACTTAAGTCAGTTATTTAGTAGAGTACTAATTACTTCATACATATGTGTGAATATCTTATATTTCCATTCTGTTACTAACCTTTTGTGTGTAGGGGTACTGGGGATTGAATCCAGGGGCATTCTGCCTTTAAGTTACACCCTCAGCCCTATTTTTTTTATTGGTGCATTGTAATAATACATCTTTGTTAGGTACAAGCTGGTAGAGACATACATGCACACATCTCTCATTTAATCCTTCCCCAATTCCCGCCCCATTCCTTCCCCACTCCCTTCTCATGTTCAGTTTGGTGATTGACTTTGATATGTTTGTGAAAGTACATCATGTGCGTTAGGGTGTTTTTCCCCCACCCCCATCACCTTCAGTTAAGCCACCTTCTTTGCTCATCTAAGGTTTCTCCTTCTTTGACTAGAGTCCCTCTTATGACCCACTTTCTCCCTAGCTTCTGCATACTAGGAAGAACATATGATTTTTTACCTTTTGTGATTGACTAATCTCACTTATAATGTTTTCCAGTTCCATCCATTTTTTACAAATAACATGATTTTGTTATTCTTTATGGCTGACTGAAATTCCATTGTGTACATATCCCATAGTTTTGTAATCCATTCATCTGTTGATGGACATCTTTGAAACAGGGTCTCACTAAGTTGGGGGAGGCCTTGATAAATTCCTGAGGATGGCCGTGAGCCTGTTACCCTCCTGTCTCAGCCTCCCAAATACTAGGATTACAAGTGTTCTGTTATTGATTTATAATTCCAACCCTTTTGAGTTGGACACATACTTTGTATATTTTTAATCATTTAAAGTTCAATTTTTAGCATATAGTATATCTTGAACAATGTTTCATGTACATATGAGAAGAATATATATTCTACTGCTATTAATTGAAGAATGTGTTAGATATAGTTTATATTCTTTTCATGTGTATTCTGTTTTTGGTGATCATCTGTTGTTTTATTCATTAGTAAAATAGGTCAGTGAAATTTTTACTTATGAATATTGCATTCTCTAGTTTTCCTTTTATTCTTTTTATTTATTTTATATGCTCTTACTGGTGCGTTATAGTCTCACATTCTGTTCGGTTGTTGGATTCTATATTTTAGGATTTACTTGTTAGTTTCATGTATGTTTATAGTTGTTTTAACATCTGAGTGGAAAACCTTTCTAAAATTGTGAAATCATCCTGTTTGTTTTTAGTATCATTGCAATTTTATTTTGAGGACTACTTTGTAGCATGTCATTGTAGCCCTTCCTGCTTTCTTATGGTTGTAGTTTTTATATTCTATCTTTTCCTATACTTTAAATCTACATGTGTTTTTATATAAAGCATGTATCCTTTAGACAGCACATGCTTAGATCTTATTTTAATCCAATTTAACCCTTTCTGTTTTTCTTTGAATTGTTTAATTCTTACACATTTAGCATTTTTAGTTATATGGTTAGATTTATATATACTGAATTCATTTTCTATGTGTCTCACTTTTAATTATTCTCTATATCCTTTCTTACCTTCTTTTGTAGTCAGTGTATGTTTTCTAATACATTTTAATTCTTTCAATTATAATTTGGTTATAATTTAAACTATTTTTCTAATGGTAGCTGTGATAATTATAATATAGATTTCAACATCTCAAAATCTTCAAATTCATACTGACAGAGTAGTGGCAAAATATGAGCAAATTAAAATGATATAGTTCTCTTTCAACCATTTTTATACTAATATAAAAATGAAATGTTCATAAAGTCTACATATGCTCCAAATACAATAATGCAATGATATAATTATTTACATAATATTTGTGTTTTAAAATAATCGGAGAGAAAAAGGGACAGCAATTATCTATTCATAGAGTTTATTATACTAATTTTTTTGTGTGTGTGGTACTGGAGATTGAACCCAGGGGCATTCTACCTCCGAGCTATGTCCCCAGCCCTATTTTTTATTCTTTATTTTGAAACAGGCTCTCACTAAGTTGTGGAGGGCCTCACTAAGTAGCTGAGGCTGGCCGTGAATCCGGATCCTCCTGTCTCAGCCTCCCAAGTACAGGGATTACAAGCATGCACCACCACGCCCGGCGATACTGAATTTTTTATATTTTTCTTTTCTGATTTTCTTAACTTCTTCCTCTAAATATGGGTTACTGACTGACAGTATTTTCTTACTCCAATAAATCATTGTTTCCACATTTGTCTTATGTGATTTTAGAGTCAAGTATATTATTATATTTCTATAATTTATAGTCCCATCAATGGGACTATAAATGCTTTAAAGACATCTTGTCTTGGACTTTTCTTTGAGGGGAGACTTTATTATAGCTTTAATCTCCTTATTCATTATTGGTTTGTTCAGATTTCAAATATTTAATGGCTCAGTTTTGGTAGGTTATATGTTTCTATGAATGGATCAGTTTCATCTAAATTGTCCAATTTATTGGCAAATAGTTGTCCCAGTAGCCTCTTCTGATGTATTATATTTCTTTGTTATTGGTTTTATTGTCTCCTGTCTCACTTTTGGATTTTGAGCCTTTTTTTCTTTGTTTAACTTAGGGTTTTTCAATTTTGTTTAGCTTCTCATGAAAAGAACTCTAAGTTTCAATGGCCTTTTATATTATTTTGATAGTGTATATTTTATTTATGCTGTGATCTTTATTGTTACTTTCCTTTGAATCATCTAGAGCCAATTGATTATTTTTCTAGCTCCTTAAGGTATAATGCTAAATTCTTTCTTTGAAATATTTCTTCCTTTTTATGTAGGTGCTTATTGCTAAAAATACCTCTTTGCATCCCCTAAGTTTTGTTATACTTTTAGTTTTGTCTCAAGATATTTTAAATTGTCCCTTTGCTGCGCCCCATGAGTTTTGTGGTATTATTAGGTTTTTGTGTGTGTGTGTGTGTGTGTGTGTGTGTGTGTGTGTCTATTTATTTATTTATTTGGCTGCTTAAGCACTCTATTTTTTTTTTGAATCAGGGTTTCACTGTGATGCTGACAGCCTGGCTAAGATGCTAAGGCTAGCCATGAACCTGCAATCCTTCCTCTTGTCTCAGCCTCCCAAATAGTGGTGTCACAGGCATGTGCCACCATGCCTGGTATGCAAGTTGTTTTCATTTTCACATATCTGAAAGTTTCTATTATTTCTTTTATTGTTTTCTTGTTTCATTGCATTGTGCTTGGAAAAGACGATACTATCTTGATTTTCTTAAATTGATTAAGACATTATTTTTGTAGCCTTGTATATGATCTATCCCATATATAGTTTCATGTACACTTGAGAAGAATTCATATTCTATTGCTGATGAGTGGATGTTCTGTGTATGTCTGTTATTTCTGGTGTAAAATGTTGCTCAAATACAGTGTTTCTTTAGTGATTTTTCTGTATGGATGATATGTCCAATATTGAAAGTGAAGTACTGAAATTCTATATTACTGTGTCATAATTTATGTCTGTTTTCTGACCTCTTTTTTTTTTCAGGGACAATGGGAGGAGTTTTATTTAGGAAAGTAAGAGACTCGAGGGAGAAGGCAGGCAAGGAGAGATGATCTGGGCCAAGAGGGTCTTTGCAGTCTTTTAAGTTCTTATATAGAACTCCCAAGAAGGGGTGGGCACAGAAGAGCTCTGGACCTCCTCTTCCTCAGGTTTCAAGGATGGGTGGTGGCTGGGTGAGGTCTGACCTTTGTCCTCATATATCTTCTGACCTCTTAATGTTATATATATATATATATATACTTGAATATATATATATATATGTATATATATATATATTCAAGCCCTCTTTTATATATTTTCAATTTTGATTAACTTACCCATTTATAAAATATTTTAACACATTTTCTCTGCTACTTCTATGTTTCTCATTACTCATATGTTGTTGCAATTACTGACATCCCACAGTATCTGAGACTGATTATTTTTATTCATTATTTTTATCCCTGTTTCTCAAATTCCATAATCTCTATCAGTCTGTCTTCAATGTTCTTGATACTTCTGCTAGATCATATCTGTAGTGAAGTTCTTGTTTTTCTTATTGTATTTTAGACTTAATATTTTTCTTTTCATTCTTTTTATATATCTTTATCACTTTTTATTTGATAACATCAAACTTTCAGTTAATAGTTTAAGCAATCTTTAATGTATTTGAACATGTGTGTGTGTGTGTGTGTGTGTGTGTGTGTGTCTTGATTTCCATTACCTATGGAGAAATCTTTGGGACACTGGACAAGAACTGGTAGTACAAGAATCTTTTTCCCAGAGTAACATCCCCATTGTATAAGTAGATTACTGGGGGAAATAGTGGCTCCTAATCTTATGTTTCCTTCGTTGTGTGAAAGTTTTATGTTATGAATAAACTGGGACATAAATATTCAGAGCCACAGAAATCTTGACCATCTACAGCAAGTTAAACTTTCTACCCTGTGAAATGTTGCATTAAAGGAGATTCAGCTCCTGTCTGTGATTGCCTGGAATAAGTATTTTGCAATAAAAGACTAGGGAAGGGGAGAAGTTCCAGCTACTTGCCTCACCTAATATGGAATTCTTGCCCAGATAGGAAACTGGGGAAAAATAATGGCCAATCTTACTGGTTGCACACACTCAGAGTAGAGTTTGTAAAAAAAAAACAAAAACAAAAACAAAAAAAACCAAAACAAACAAACAAAAAAACCCCTAAAGTACTAAAGAAACTTGCTAGCTCTTCTTACCATGATTTCATAAATACTTTTGAGTGAATATTTCTATTTTTGTTGTATGCACATAAGATCATTTCCAGAAATTTTATTATACTTTTTACAGTTAAATTGATGTGTAGAGAAGATCTGCAGAGCTTCTTATTCTATCATTAAAGACGTCTCACTTCCAGTTTAACATGTGTGACCATATGATCCAGCAATAATGATATTAGGTATTTATCCAAATGATTTGAAAATTTATATCCACTCAAAAACTTGCACATGAATATTGAGAACAGCTTTATTTAATTGCCAATAACCAGCAGCAAACAAAATATATTTAACTGGGTGGAAAAACAAATAAGCTGCAGTATATCCACAAAGTGGAAGATTATTTAGCAGTAAAAATAATGAACTATCAATCTACACAACAAAATGGATTAATCTAAAAACCATATTGCTAGGTGAAGGAAGATAGACTGAAAGGCAACATAGTGTATAATTCTATCCATATGGCATTCTGGAATAGCTAAAGGCATAGAGACAGAAACTAGATTAGTTGCTGCCAGGAGCTTTGGATGGGAGAATGGTTGCATAGATCAAACATAGGGTATATTTTACTGGAGTAGAACTATTCATTATGGTTCTATAGTGGTGAATACATGACACCATGCATCTGCCAGAAACTGTAGAACTTTCCAGAGCAAAGAGTGAATGTGCAAATTCTTTTTTTTTTCCGGTACTGGGGATTGAACTCAGGGGCATTCTACCTCCGAATGCTGGGATTACAAGCGTGCACCACCACGCCTGGCGGTGTGAATGTGCAAATTCTAAAAAAAAAAATCATTTGATATTGGTATATCACAGAATTCAGTGGAGACTATGAAAAATAATATAACTATATTTAAAATGTATAAAATTTTCTAACTGAAGTGAATAGGAGAAAATGATGTTGACCTAAGTAATTTTGGAATTTAGTGAAGACTGTAATATTAAACATAAAAGAAAATATACATGAACACTATACCTTAGTTGATAAAGTATTTTTCCTTTGGGTTGGGGATAATAGTTATGAAATCACTATACATCCCAGTACAATTGAAGAATAAATGGTAGATGATCAGAGCTGGTTCTATCACTGTTGGAGTGAGTTCAGACAAACATACAAAGAAAGCCAGATTGGTCCATGTCCAATTAGACTTGACTAATAGACATTAGTTTGAATTCATATTTATTTTAACATAAATCCAAGTGGGTATATATATAGAGATAGATATTTATAGATACATGTATGCACAAAGATTAGTAAATATAGGTATTTTCTTTTTTTTTTTAATTAGTGCATTGTAGTCGCACATCATGATGAAGTTCAGAGTGATAGAGGCATACATGCACACAGCACTAGATGAGCCCTCCCCCAGCTCCCACCCCACTCACTCCTCCTCCCCATTCATGACAGTATAATTGGAAATGATAAATTTGTGTATGTACAACATGTTCTTTGAAGTGTTTCTGTCAAGAAAATTAAATGATATTAAATACATATCTTAAATGGTAGTATAGCTAATTACATAAATGAAATACTACTTTACTGGCTCACTTTACTTACCATAGGGAGGTATGCAATAGGCCAGGATTTTTATGAAAAAAATTTCAAAGTCAATTATCGTGGAAGTGCAAATCAATCACCTTGCACATGTCAGGATGGCTGTTAAAAAATAAAAACACAAGTGTTGAAGAAAATGTAGAAAAATTGAAAGTCTTGTATGTTCTGGGTATGAGTGCAAAATGGTGAAGTCACTATAAAAATCAGTATGGAGGTACTTTAAATCTGATTTATTTTGATGTTTAATAATTATAGGTACTTCTAAACATGTTAATTCAATGTAATTTATTGAAGTGTAATCTTAGCATGATTAACAGATCACTAATATGAATCAATATGATTGAAAAATTAAAATAATATAATCTTGTGCATTAATGACAAATTTCATAAAAATATAAGGTAACAAAATATAAGTAAATCAAAATGCTTCCCACAAAAATGATTTTTCATAGTCTTTTCTGTTTTCATGGTAATATTTATTAAATTTTACATATTTTCTAATCTTGAATGTTTGATAAAATAATTCTTTCAATACTATTCATTATAAAACTTTTGTAAAGCCTTCAATACTTTTGTACAGGGATAACATATATTAAAAAGATACTCCATTCAAATGGTTTTCCAGACATTTCCACATTTTTTTTACTTTAAATCAGTGTATGAGATGGCATATTACAGACATAGAAAAATCAGTCCTTAAATTCATTTAGAACAATAAAAAGCCCAGAATAGCCAAACTAGTTCTTAGCAACAAGAACCATGCAGGAGGCATCACAATACATGACTTCAAACTGTATGTAAATTAAAATGCTTGCTATTTAAGGAATACGTAAATGTTAATAGACTTCCATTTTGTGAATATATCCTATATAACATTAATTATATACAAATTCAAAAAGATCCAAATTGAAGGAAAATTTGAATGATTAAAAACCCAACATTGCAACATTTTAATAATCATACACTATTTAAAAAAAATACTTTTGATGAATAGAAACTGGAAGAGTTTATTTACTGTATTAACTAGTTTTTATTCACAAATGTAAACTTGAAATTTAAAATGTAGCATTCAGTGTAATTATGGTGCAATAAAACATCATATACTACTTAAATGGAGTTCAAATTGGTACAACTTTTCTAGAAAGTAATTTAGTAGTATGTGACACAGACTACTCAAGAATTCTACTGTTAGGACTTATCTTGTGGAAACTATCAGAGATGTGGCTAAATATATGAACACAGTGATAACAATACAGTATCATTTATATTTGTAAAAAATTTAGAAATATTATAAAGGTATGAAGTTAGGGGATTTAAAAATAAGCCATGGAAAAAGTATGTAACAGAACATAATATAATCTGTATATATATATATATAATATTTGATAATATTTAATTATATAAAAATTCTTAGTATAAAGTGTTAAAATCAGGATCAACTTAGGGTCATAATTTTCCATGTCATACGCAATTGACTAGATCTACAATAAAGTGAAATATTGATAAAATAAAACAATATAATATGTATATAGTAGGATTATTGTTAAGTTTTATTTCCCTTTACATGCTTGGCTATATTTTTCAAATTTCTGCCAATAATGAAAATCACCTTTAGCACAAAACAATGATTAATTTTTATGGCATGAATTTTTATCAACTGTTGGCTACTATTTCTTTTCTTGATATTTTGGCATTTAATTATATAATTTAAAACTATAATATTTAAATAGACTGGGGGTGTAGCTCAGAAATAGAATGCCCCTGGGTTAAATCCCCATTACCACACACACAAAGAGCTGTGCGCATGTATGTTTGTATCATATTGAAAATCTGTATGATCTATAATACAATGCACTAATAAAAGTATTTTAAAAAGAAAAAAACCCACAATGTTTAGGTAATTTAAGATTAGTCATTCAAAAGAACATGCATTTTCTTTTTTATGTTTTTATTGGTGCATTGTAATTATACAATAAGGTGAGATTCAAAGTAATGTATTCATAATAAACACATCAGTTGTTGTATTTCCCTCCACAGTCTCTCCCCATACATATTAGTGAGATTGATACTACCATATATAAATATAACATTATTTGAATTACTTTCTTCCTCAATCCTTCTTTATCCCTTACCCACCTCTCTTCCAAAATCATCCCCTTCCACTATTCTACTCCTCTCCCTCTCTCTCTCTCTCTCTCTCTCTCTCTCTCTCTCTCTCTCTCTCTCTCACACACACACACACACACACACACACACACACACATGTTTATCCAAATTCCATTTTGCTTCGTATTTTCTGTCTAGTTTCCAAATATCAGCAAAAACATAGGACCCTTGACTTTTTGAGACTGGCTGATCTCACCATAATATTCTCGTTTCATCCATTTTCCTGCAAATGACATAATTTTGTTCTTTTTGGCTGAGAAAAATTCCAACGTATGTTGCACATTGACAGACACCTAGGTTAGTTCAATAATCTGGGTATTGTGAATTGCATTGCTTCGGCCATGGTTATGCACATATCACTATAGTATTCTAACTGTAATTCTTCTGGAAAATATCAGGGAATGATATGGCTGAATCATATTATTCTTCATAAAACTAGGAACATATATGTTTTCTAATAAAATGTATTTGGTACAAAATGAATAGCTTTGTAAAAGTGCAAGTTCATATACATATTATTTATTAAAACAAATAATACCAACGTTAAATAAAGATCTTGATTTTTCTCAAATCATGTTGATCCAATGGGAGATGTAAAAAGTTCTGTAAGTATTCAGGAGCAAAAAAATTTTGATACTATTCCAATCTTAGTATTATCATTATCTATCCTATTGATTCCCTGGGCAACCTGATCCTGGCACTCATGGAATAATGAAGATTTATAAATTGGATGAGACCTATAATCTCTGAGGTTTCCTGAAATATAAAATTTGAAGCTAGGAAAATTTCTTGTATTGCATAAATAAAATAGAAAGATTGGAAAATGACCTACATAAAATGCTGTCAGAGGCCACTGTTAACCTAACAAAAATGTATAAATACAAAGCACAAATTATTATAATAAAAAAAAGTCTATTACAAGCTGCGTGTGGTGGTGCACATCTATAATCCCAACACTTGGGAGAGGATATAAGTACAGGGTGTAGATTTGAGGTAAGCACATGGTAACCTAGTAAGACCCAGTTTCAAAATAAGAAGGTGTGAAACTCAGAGGTAGAATACCCCAGGGTACAAATCCCCAACACCATAAAAAAAGGTCTGCTACATTATTTATGGTAGCAGTATCTCTGTATCAGAATCCTAGGGTTGCCCTAATAACGTGCCACTAGCTGGGTGGCTTAAACAAAAACAGAAGTGTATTTTCTCATAGTTCTGGAGTCTAGAAATCTGAAATCAACATATCCGCAAGCTTGGTTTCTTTTGGAGGTTATGAGGAAAAATCAGTACTATGCCTTTCTCCTAGCTTCTGATGAAAGTTAGCAATCCCTTTGCAGTGATGACTCCACTCTCTCCATGTTCATATGGTATTTTCCCTGTATGTGTCTGTCTTCAGAATGGCCAGCTTTTTATCAGTATACCAGTTGTCTTGAATTAAGGACCCATTTCATTCCAATATAACTTCATCTCAACTAATTGCATCTAAAACGTCTCTATTTCTAAATAACATCACATTCTGTGGTAATGTGGGTTAGTATTTCAACATATCTGTTATTGAGGGACACAACTGCCATAGTAAAAAATAGAGACCTTTAGAAGCAGATATATTGGAACTTAAATTTTAGCTCCGATTTTGAGTTTTGAATAAATTAATTTCTTCTAAGCCTAATTTCCTTATATGTAAAATAAAAATATTTATTGCATCCTGTTTTGTGAAGATAAAGCCTAATGTAAGAAATAAGCATGACACATAGAGTATTCAAAGCATGATATTATTAATATTAGTGTAAGATTCATTTGTCAAATAAGTTGCAGACCAGATTAAATTCACTAGAATTAGTGCCATTTAATTCCAAATGACACATATAATTTCTGAATCATTTTATATATCACATCTAATTCTTACTGACATGATTTCTCTTCTGATTCTTCCATATCATTATATTGTAAAATGTACCTTATCACATCACAGATGAAAATAGTGCCACATATATTTGATATCATAGACATGTTAATTTAAAAAAAAAAAAACAAGAATTCTAAAGAGAATCCTCAAATAATGGCTGATGTGATCCAATTTTGCAGTTTTATTTAGCAGTAATGTTGTTTTCAGATAGTTTCTTCATGGCTAAGCCTCTGACAATCATCAAGAGGATAAATACCTTTTTTCCAGTATCATATTTATCTTACTTTAGAAAAGAACATATAACTAATTTAAATGTACAGTTGACAATGGCCATTACCATGGAGTGTGTGTATACGTTGGAGGGAGGGAGGCTACCGTTGCAAATGTGGAGGAAATACAGATCTTAAAAAAATATGCTTGATGGCAAAATGCATGGGGCCTGTGCCTAGAGCATAAAGGCTGCTGTCATTCCTTCAAAAGCTCAGCTTGCTACAATTTTCAGAGATGCACAATGCAGATATGTCAGGCCGAATTTGGCCCACAGTGTTTGGATTAGCAGTAAACCTACTAATCCAACCTAATATCCAAAGGACTATTGCCAGATCTAGGAGGTCATACGTTTGCACCATTCTTTCATCATTCTGGGCCCCAGATGGCCTTAAATGGTCATAAGAAATAATGAGATCTAAGAAGATGTTATTATATTCTTAGGTTAAAACTCATAGCCCAATCTTTTTTTTTTTTTCAGGCTGAAAGAGATGGCTTCCTTGAAGTGCTAATATCCACTCTTGATTGATTCCACAGACTACTTTCAGAGTTCACAATATTTATATTAGATATAAATAGAATTACTGATAGCCAAAAGACTGCAACAAAGATATCCATTCATGTAACAATTCACCCTGGCTATTGAAGCAAAGATAATGTCTACTTTTCCCACAGTTTATATTTACAGCTTTATAAAAGTATTATTTTAGCAATGGAAAGACAAAATATGAAGTTTATCATAATGGTCACTGAGTGTTGTCAACACATCATTAAAGTAGAACTTTTATAAATGGCTCTTTTGAAACCAGAAAGTTATAAGAAAACAAAATAAAACAAAGTTCAAAATGTGTGCTTATTTAAAATCCATTCCACCATCTCTGGCTGAGAATACAGGTGGCCAAGCACAAAAGTTCCTGCCAATTTCTAAAGTTACACTTTTATCCACTAAACAAGCATCCTGATCCGGGTTACCAAACAGGGCACTCAACAGGAGCCTCTGGGCGTGCATATTAAATATCACTTATGCCTCTGCCTGGGCCATCCACTTTGGGGAAAGCTTGATCTCAGTCTGTTTCACCCTTTTCCTGTGCTCCCTGGCTTTGAGTAATGAACTTTCCCCAGAGAGCTTTCTCAGAAAGGATCTTCATGTAGAACAGTTAATGCACATGCTTCTATTTTAAAAACCACATGTTCAGCACATTTTGCTTTTGTGAAATGGAATATGGTTTAAGTTTGTTTCAATCAAAAAGAGTTTGGCTGGAAGGACTCATGTCAAAGTGCAAAAGGTTTTATACACAATAAAGGTTTTTTTTTTTTTTTCTCCTTCTTCCTCTTAGGGCCCAGAGAGGAGAAAATAATAAAACATACTCGTTTTGCCAGAACATCAGTTGCTTTTTTACATATGGATGAATTTACAAAGCAGCTTGTTAAGAAAACACCCTCCTTTTAATTTATTTTGGATTTGACAGACTTATTGCAAGAGTAACATCAAGAGAAGCAGTTCTTGCCCTTAGTTTTAAACTTAATATGATATCACAGTAAACAGTTTCAATGTCCGAATTTAATAGATTGTTCTAAAGCCCATTCTTAGTGTAACTGTGATATTGTATCCTCACTTAAATCAGTTTTCATATTCAATTAAATATATATCTTAATGTGGAACATTTTGACCTAGGCAATGAATGATAAAATTAAACTTTAATCGTTTACTACTAAATACCATTATTAAATTACAGGCAACAACAACATAAAAAGCTTTATCTGTGACACTGCATTGTAATGACTTTGTTACTCAAAACAAGTTAAGGATGAAAATGTAGGAAATTCACTTTTTATGGAGAGAAAATAATTTTAACCTTTTTGATTCAAGAATCCAATACCAATTTATAAATTTACTTGTTGCAGTTTTGTCTTATTTTGACAAGTTTTAGCTACATATATGCATTGATAACCACACCAAATCTCTTTTTCGTCTCCATAGCCTTTCTTAAATGAAATTAGCAAGGGTTTATTGAACACTCAAACACTCATCCTATTTAAAACATAGTAGTGAGACTTGTGGGAGGGTCTCCAAAGTATTTGATATCATTTCTATTCTAGTGGAGTTTATTTTACAATATTTAAGAAGACAAGATAAAAATACACAAAAAACTTAAAAATGAATTGAAAACAATTGCTTGCAATATATTTATGAGAAGCCCCAAGGTTTATGAGTTCCAGTAACATTGCTATTTACTAGTTATTAGTTGATCAAGTATTTACTTAGTGCATTATATTTTTCAGAAACCATGCCCAGAAATGACCTTGAGAGAATTGTATTCTTACCCTGCTTCCTTCATGGGCTTTTTATGAGGAACCAATGAGCTTATGTGCTTAGTTACACAAATACATAGAGATGTAATGATTGGGCGTCAAAGCAGTAAAGCATCCAGTTTAGGCCAGGTTTACATTATATTATTCACAAGTGGATCGTAAGTGAAAGTTATATCTCATACACTTTTTGGAAGTTATCACTATAACCTGTATAGTATTATATTTTGTTGCTGCTTTTCTATTGTATTTCCATTGCTGAATTAACCAATTTAAGTTAATAATTATGAAGAATTCATTTGAACTTAATTATAGTAAACTAAACTGAAAATCAAGTGAAATTTGAAAGGCTGTGATAATTATTATCTTTTGGGGAATAGCGACTCTGAGAGTATAATAGAAAATACTAGGCAATGTGAACAAATATAAAGATTTTAAAGATAAACAAAGTCATGTTACATAACTGTTTCTCCGTAAATCACCGACTAAGTTACATCAATCACTAGAAATACTTTATTGGAAATAAAAATTGAAACTCTGAACAGTAGTCAATTAAAACACTGACATGTGATATATGGTTGTAATTGATCATCATATAGCTGCCAGGGATGCTCCTTCCAAGACCTGTTAAAGATCTCTAGCATAGTCAGATGGATGCCATTGAAAGTTGTCTTTGTGTGAGAAGAAAGTTCAGTCATTCCTGGGATATGTGTGTGATATGATTGTGACATCTGTCACCCTGATGATTGCCAGGGTTGATTAAATCAATTCAGTTGTTAAGGGGGGCCTCCTCACTCCTGGTTTTATCAACAGTGTTCTGGTAACTTGAGATTACATTCTTGTAAAATGAAGTACAGTATAATAACTTCCAGAACTCCTGCTGTAATCGTTGTTACCCCTTGGATCGTCTTTTTCTCACTCCATGTGAATAATATTGCTGGATCCATTGTGATTTCTATGGCAAAAGTTACAATTTTTCTCTGTTTCATAGTAGTTCTCAAATAGATGAATACAACAAATTGTGCTCATCTATGCCAAATGCAGAATAAATTGGCAAGGAAACCAAATTCAGATTCAATCTTAACAACTTAAGATCATTCTGGAATTCCCAAGGAACTACATAACAGCTTTTCTTACATTCTTTGAAGTACAATATTTTATGCTTTTTGGTAATAGGAAAATATCACCCAAGTTATTACATAGACCTTCAGAAATTTGTGATAAAATGCACATATACAACTTGAAAATAAAATTGGAATTTCTCATAAAAATGCTCAGTGTACACGAAATACATGCATCAAAGCTATGCTTTTCCTAATCTACAAACCATACTCTCATATAGAATCAGGATCTGGAAAGTTTCAGTACTAAACATCAACAGGCTACTAATTCATAAGCTTTAGTCTTTAAAGCAATTGTTCTTTTGTGTGTGTGTGTGTGTGTGAGAGAGAGAGAGATGGTGAAAAGTCATCTATCTCTTTATGTTTCTTATAAAATTCATAGACTCTTCTTCAGAAAAATATAAATTTCCATGGATATACAAAATTTAGAATACCATAGAAGCTCATGGAATTATTATTATTGAAGTCTCCCCACCGAACTCCAACTTCAGTTGGTTGTGTGATTTATTTGCTCTACACACTACTGAGATTACTAGGTATTTGAATCAGGGGAAATAAGGAAACAGGATTTTCAGCAAGTATTTGTTATAGTGGACAAAACAAATACTTTATAATAAAAGGCAACAAACCATATTTTGTATAGGTTAATGTTTGGCATGATGGCATTGTATAGTTTTCCAAGATTTTAGTATCATTCTTAATCACTTCAATTTACATTAAATAAAATTAGTCGTTCATAGTGGTACAAGCCTGTAATCCCAGTACTTGGGAGGTTGAGACAGGAGGATTGCAGGTTTGAGACGAGTCTCAGAAATTTAGCAAGACCTCAGCAACCTAGTGAGACTGTTTCAAAACAAAAAGTAAAAAAAAAGGCTGGGGTATAGCTCAGAGTCCCTGGGTTCAATTCTTAGTACAATTTTTTTTAAATTAACATTTTAACAGAAAGCTAAACGGCTTCTATAACAATTATTCAAATTTCATAAAATATCATATTTTTTCAGAAGAATTTTGTTTTAATCCCAAAGTATCCATTTTTGTAAATATTTTATGTTTTGTTTTTGGAACGATTTATTTATCTTTCTTCAAAATTAATCTGAAGGAGGAAATATATTCTTCTCAAGACTTAAAATTTAGTACTTTACAAAATAATTCTGGCAACATCTTATCTAGTTAGTTCCAAACATGGGAAAACTGTTTTCTTTTGGGGTTATAGATTATACCACAAGTTGCCATACATCTGTCTGGAAGCAGAGATGAAATGAAATAGAAACAATAGCTCCTGGTGAATGAATTGGCAAGGCAACATGCTGTGCTTCTGGGTGAGGAGTAATACTGGAGGTAAAGTGTAAATGAATATTTATGTAATTAACTAATCTTTCTCCAAGATCGTGAAAGGAAAATGCCCATTTTCGCAACTATGCAATCTTCTAAACACTTTCTTTACTGCAATCAGCCCATCTTCTCATATATACCTACCTCTTTTTTTATTTAAAAGGATAACAGATACCATTTCCTCAGAAGAATTCATACAATGTAAATGAAAGTGACAGTATTTTCTTCAGATTGAGTTTATTGCCAGACGTGATCTCAGAAAACAAAACATACCACATCCTTTATTTCATATTACCCCTATTAGGAAGCTAAGACAGGAGGATCACAGTTTTGAGGCCAGCATGCACGTAACTTAGTGAGACCTCATTTCAAAATAAAAATAAAAGAGGGCTGGGGATGTAGCTCAGAGGTAGAATGCCCCTGAGTTTAATACCTAATACCACAAAAAATGTAATCCTCTTATTTATTTGTCCTAAAGTACTTGAAAAGAATGTTAAATTGTACAAAATTGAGAACAGAATCCTGTGACTCAACACTAAAATTCCCTCCAAGTGTTCTATTGACAGGGATCCCATATTGATACTTCAAAAGAGCAGATCAAGCAGCATATGTTGGTAGGCAATTAGTAAATAGATAATTGAGTGGTGGATTATACATATATTTGGGAGAAACAAATTACATTTTATCTTGTATTTTTATTTTTTAATTCATGCTTAAAAATTATACATATTTATGGGATACTGTGTGATATTTTGATATATATAAACATTGTGTACTCATTAAGCCAGGGTAAACATATCCTTCTCCTCAAATATTTATAATCTCTTTATGTAAAAAATTCTAGACTTTTTCTTCTAAATTCATGTAGCTGATATTAATACATATAAATGTATACACATATACATATATTACATATATGCATCCTCATACCCTATCAACCACCGTGGAATTTTCTGTTTCTATAAGATTGGCTACTTTTGATTATTTCTTATAAGTGGATTATGTCTTTCTTTGGTTGATACAAATTTAAATTAGCACAATGTCCTTCAGTTTCATCCTTTCTGTAGTATATGACATTTTTTTTACTTATTAAGGATACATCTAGTCTATCCCTCCCCAAAAAAGAATACATCTATCCTTGATTATATACATTGTGCTTTATTTATCCATTCATTTGGTGAAAGACATTAGATTGCTTCTACTTCTTGGCTATGGTAAATGATGCTGCAATGAATGTGGGAGTGCAGATATATCCTGGAGAACCTGCTTTCAATTCTTTTACATAAATAATCAGAAGTGAGGTCTTTTATATCAAGTAGCAGTTTTTATTTTAATGTTTTGAAGAACCTCCATTCAGAATTTTATAGGTAGTATGGACATTTTAACAATACAAAGTTTTCCAATACGTAAACACTCAATATTTTTCATTTATTTATTTCTTCTTCAATTTTTAATCAACAGTATTATACTTTATAGTACATAAGTGTTTCGTTTTCTTGGTTGCATTTATTGATAGATATTTTATTCTCTTTAGTGCTATTTTAAATGGAATTGTTTTCTAAATTGTTACATATGTAGACACCTGCTCTGGATACTAGGGGTAAACTAGATACCTGCCTAAAGCCAAACCTTCTACCTGGGTACTGTTCAAGGATGTTACTCCTTGTCTTGTCCCTTCTACATACATTTTCTCCTTAAGTAAACAAAAATGTTGCACTTTTTAACCTGATACAAATAATCTGTCTCAATTCCTTATTTCATGCCAATCCAATTTCTCTTCTCCTTTATAAGGCAAAATTCCTCAAGTTGTAGTTTATGTTTACAATCTCTATTTCTTTGATTTCTCATCTCCCTTTAACATAACACAATCAGGACAATTGTTCTTACATTAAGACTACTTTTCAAGAGTCGAGTAATCCCACATTTCAAACTATTATGGTTCAATATTCACCTCCCGCGATATTTCAGCAGCATTTGGGCAAGGAATCAAATTGTTCTCTAAAAATCTTTGACTAGCGTTTGAGACATTATCCTTGTTTTGGTCTGAACTTATTGGCCACTATTCAATATATTTTATTGAGTTATCTTCACCTCATCTTTCTAAATGGTTGAGTGTTTCAGGGATTACTCTTTGAATCTCTTCTTTGTATATTCATATTCTCTCTCTCTCTCTCTCTCCCTACCTCCCTCCTTTCCTTCCTCCCTCCCTCCCTCCTTTCCTCTCTCCCTCCCTCCCTTCTTCCCTTTCTCTCTCTCCCTCCCTCTCTCTAGGTGATTCCTTGTAGTTCCATGGCTTTAAAAGTCCACTTATGTATGCATTACTCTAAAATTAGTATCTACAACTTCAAGTTTCCTCTAACATTTAGGCTTATATTTCCAACTGTCTATTTGACCTTAGCACATAGATATCTAACATTAATCTCAATTTTAATATGTTCAAATATAAATTTTCTATGTCAATGCACCCTCCTAATAAAATTTATCACATCAATTCTAGTTTTCTCTATCTCAACAACATCACCCAATATCTTACGTCTAAAGCCTAATAAACATTTGTAACTTCTCTGTCTTCTATGCCCTCTATCTGTTCTCTAAGTGAATTGTGCTGAATCTCATTTCAAAACATAGCTTGCTAGGATTTGACCATTTATTACCACTTCTATTGCCACTATCCTGGTCCAAACTACATGACGTCTTTCCTAGGGTATTTTTATGCCTTCATAGTAGGCTTCCTGAAAATTATTTCATTTCCCTCCTTAAAGCTGTCAATGATCTTGCATAATACTTAAATAATAAATACAATACATGTACAATAGGATCTATGTCTTCTGGACTATGGCTATTTTAGTGCACATTTATTAAGAAATATTATGATAAAGAATTCTTATTAGCTTTATATAATACAACACTTCTACCATTTCACTAAACACAAAAATAATGTTTCCATCTTAAAAATAGTTATTCATCTTCCACAGAACTACTATTTTGTAGAAGACACACTGAAAAACATTCGTCTAGATATTTAAATTCTACTAGAATTAGAAATATGCTATGAATTTCTAAGGTGAGATGGCTCTTATATTCTGATTTTGCATTATTTGTTTACTGTACAATTTAACAGAATATGTCTGAAGTAGCAGCATTTGAAAACACAAAAATCAGTATTGCCTATTAAAATATTTGCCATATATTTATGTTTAAGTACGTGATGCACAATGTCATGCTGCAGTGCAATCCCAAGAGGCATAAGTGTAACTTTACCCCAGTTTCCAGGGATTTTGCTGTTTTCACGTCCATACCTCTAAAAACTGTGTTTAATAGATTTTTCTTAAACATATATCTTTTTTCACTCCAAGAAACTAAAGTCACATTCAAGTTCTAAACACTCTGCCAGCACTTATTAGGTTCAATAAATTGTGAATTTTATAGAGTTGAAAAGTAGGATGATAAAGTTAGAGGTACCTCTGATGCGTGTGGGAAAAAGCTTGGTTTCAGACCTATTGCTGTCACTATTTAACTACAGACTGTAACAAGATAATTACCTTCCCAAGATCTCAGTTTCAGTAGGTGAAAAGGAAACTTAAGGTGAGTTTAGCCTCCAAGTCACATTTTCCTCTGATATTTAAATATTTTAGCTAACAGTAATATAATCCTTCATGTTCATGGTTGCAAGATATACTAATCACAGAAGTTTAAAGGTTTTTGTAATCGAACAACAATAACAATAAAATCCTTTTGAATGTCTGACAAATTTCACCATACAGTGGAATTTGATGTTTTTTTACTTAGATATTAGTTTTGCTTTTGGGAGATCCTAAAGTGTTACTTGTTAAGTCTAGCCATAAGTATGGAGCGAAACCTAGTAAAATGTAACCATATATCATAGATGACAGTGTTATTAGTCCATCACTTATGCTTGAATTTGAAGTTGATCTAGCTGGGTTATCTGCCACTGCATTAATGGCCAGAGGTCATTTGGATGATGAAGCTGGTGAAGAAGATAACCTCTTCTACCTTAATTGCCCTAAGTACAAATCCCCCAGCATATTCACTATTGGAAGGGGATGATTATCCCTGTTAGAAGATGGTCGTAATTCTGGTCAAAATTAGAGAACTAGAGTTACATAGTTAAGGATTAATTTTCCTGTTCAAACTTCTACACAAGCTCTTGAAGTCAGTTATTCATGACTGCTATTTATTCTGTATTCAATCACTTACTCTCTCTATAGACTAAGATGAGGGTAGAGAGTAAATATGAGGTAGAAGAAAGGATAGCTTTCCAGAAACACAGAAATTTTATTTATTTATTGATTGATTGATTGATTGATACTGAGTATTGAACACAGGGGTATTCTCCCTCCGAGCTACACTCCAGTCATATTTTTTTTTATTCTTTATTTTGAAACAGGGTCTCACTAAGTTATGGAGGGCCTCACTAAATAGCTGAGGCTGTCCGTGAATCTGAATCCTCTGGTCTCAGCCTCCCAAGTACTGGGATTAGTGCGCCCAGTTTCAATGTTTTCATATTCAATTATATATATAAACAAAAACCATATAAAATTATTTCTGAAAAATTTTTGTTTATATATATATGTATCTATATATAGTATTGACTTGCATTTATCAAGTTAAACATTCTGGTCAGTGTTGCATCTAATTGCCCAATTTCATGTTATCAATTTGACCAAAAATCAAACCAATGTGTGCCTATAGACATTTTTTGATACACACCAGCAAATTACTCAAACAACTGAATAAACATACTAACCTTTTTCAATTACTTGAACTGCTACTTGACTGTATTGATGAAATTTACCTGGCATTTTGAAATCATACAACATAAATTGAGCAAATCTCTGCTACACATGCATGTGGGAATTGCTAAGTAGCCTGTAAATAGGTAATTCTTTTTGCCATAGAACTATTACAAGTTAAACAGTTAACTTTTGTCAGCATTTCTAAGTAGGATATCTTTTGAATAAATGGAAAGGATAGAAGTATTCTTGGTGACCCAGGAAATTTATTATTTTTAAGAATATATATGCACTTGAATTAGACCCAACATAAAAATCAATATCCATAACATTAAAAAAATGATCAAATGAATTTAATGAAAACAAATTTTTGCTCCACAAAAGACGACACTGCTAAGAGAATGAAAATGTAAGTTACAGACTGAGAGAAAATATTAAGAAAAAAGTATTTGACAAAATTCTTTTAGCCAGAATATATACATACTTTAAATTAAATCACAAGAAAACAAATGACCAAGTTTTAAAAGAGGAGGAAGACATGAATAGACACTTCACCCAAAATAAAATGCATTAGTTATTGATACAACAACATGAACAAATTTTGAATGCATTATACTTAAACCATACTTAAAATACTATGCACTGATTCCACTTATAATGAATGGGAGAGAACAAAGTATCGACTATGAAGGGGTAATTTTGAGTATGATTTCCATTGGTGGTTATAAAACTGTATTTGTTTTACAACTGCATTCCTTTGTCAGTACTCATAGAATTCTAGAATATAAATGGTAAATTTTACTCCATGTAATGTATACTTAATTTAAATTAGTAAACAAAAATATAAAGCTCTAGAAAGTAGCATTTCAGAGGAGACTTATTTGAAAAAATGAATTTCTTAGTTTTGTGAACATTTGATGATGTAATATCAGTGAGGAGTGGATGGGGACTAAGATTCTGTCTCAAAGTCTTGCTTTGATCCAATATATCCTTAGGGGGAAAATAATAAAATTGCAATGTTCCTTAACTTTCCTTATATAGAGAGTGTGAATAATAATTACTTCCCCACTTCTACACAGGATTGTTCTGAAGAGAGGAAGTTAATGGGCTGGCACTATAAAATATTCCTCAAAAGATATCAAGCTTGAGCTAAATTATGAGAACCAAACAGGTAGAAAAGAGGGGAAATATAGTTCAGATGGTAAAAGAGACATTATTTCTTACAGATCTCATTGTGGCTTAGATCATTCTCTAATCAGGTGTGATTGTCTTTAAAATCTAACTAACTTACTAAGAAGCATAAATTATCATAATGTAGATGTTAATAAGATTGGGCTATGACATCAAAATTACTCTGGTTTGAGTATACATTGACTATTAATGGTTATATAATCTTGGGAATATAATTTCACTTTATATTATTCTCATTCATAAAAAATGATATAACGTAAATGAGAATAATACCTAGATTATGATATTTTTGTAGGTTTTGCAATCAGCTAACTTTATCATATATTTATAAAACTTCCAAACTTTGTTTTTTTCAAACTGGGTGGTTCAAAGACACCTACTGTCACATTGAGAAAACATGACATCCTGGGGAAACCTTTACCTGATTAAACCAATGCCTTGTTAAAATATGAGTACCAGCACAATTTCCAGTAGTAGTAGGTAAAAGTGATCAAATCTATAGGACTACAATATCCTAGGAGAGGATACTTAGGACCTTTTTTCTCCAAATGCTAGCCTTTAGTATTTGGGGATGCTTTTTTCTCTGTATGCTTGCATATAGGAGAATAAGCTCCAATATGGAAATGCAGGATACATTTTCCTACAGAGCACCTGCAAATGAATGGCTTGAGAACTGATTTTGACTCCTATGTCTAACCTTTATCACACAAAATAATTTTGTTTTGTTTTATATATATGTAGTCTTGACATTTATTAATATAATACTTAAAATAATAGAGGCCAAGGAACTTTGATGTCTGGCTTTGACTGAAAAACTTGGACTAGACTACAGGGGAACGATAAAAAGTTTAAGAACAAATAAAGCCAACTCTTCTAAGTCATCAAAGAGCAAACAAAGCAGACAGAACACAAAAGGCCAAGGTCTAGAGTCAAGGGAAAAACTGAAGTAAACCTGATATTCTCTGCCACTTTCCCCTTCAGGGAATTTGCTGATTCCCAGATGATCATGGACTAGATGCCCAGTAGAATATGACAGCTAAAAACTTTTGACAGTTAAGCAGGGCTTAGGAGACAGAAAGTTTAAGACAACTAAGGTAGATAGACTTTGAAATACAAAATCTTGTAGTCAGTAAGAACTTATTTGATGTATTCAACAGCAGATTAGACAAATATAAGACAGGATTGGTGCTCTGGAAGAGAGGTCACTATAAAATACTTATATTAGAAAAAGAAAAAGTGATTGAAAATATAAAAAGAGTTTTAGAAACATGTTGAGCATGGTAAAGAAAAGGTATTATGTATATAATTTTAGTGCAGGAATGAAGACAGCAACAGTGGTGTTGATATACTTGAAATACATTTCTAAATGCATGTGTAGATCATTAACTTCAAAAACTGAAAAATATCTCAAGCTACAAAATCAAGAAGCACTGTGAACACCAATAATGAGAAATGCAAACAAAAGCACACCTAACTAAACCTTAATGAAACTGGCAAAAAATAAAATAAAAAAAATCATTGAGAATAGCATAGACATGTAACTAAATACATATAACTAAAATTCATGATAAAAATAGGAAAAAATGTTTGGAGAGCTAAGGTGCTTGCATTGCTCACAGTGGTGAATGTATGCATTTTTAGTGTTAAGTCCAGATACATGTTGAAAGTATCAGAGTAACCCCTAAAAATTTAAACCCAACAATATACATATACTAGCTAATAGAGAAAAAATGTGCAATATTTATAATATAATTGAATAATCCCAATGGGGGAGAGGAGAAAAGAAAAATCCAGTAATAAGTAATAAATATGATACATAGAAAACAAATAGTGGAAGTCATATATAAAAGAAATTATATCAAATGTTATATATCAATAAAGTACTCAATAAATATCGAAATGTATAAAAATCCAAGCCAAAAGCTTTGTAGAGACATTGTTTAGTAGTAGTTCACAAAAATAGTAAAAGTTTAAAACAATGGACAAAATATATATCACGCAAACAATAGTAATAAGAAAGCTGGATGAGACTATACTTCACATGAGAAAAATAGATTTTTATTCAAAAAGTATTAAGGTAAGTTAAGATAAACATTTTATAAAGATAAAGGTTTTGATCCACCAGGAAGCCAAAACAATTCTAAATTTGAATAATTGACAGCAGAGCTTGGAAATCTGCCAAATAATTGTTGTATAAATTTAAAAAGAAGATATAATTTTTAAACGTATTTCTCTCAATAACTGATAAAATATGAAGACTAAAAATAAAAAAAATATGAAAAGTTTGAACAACTTGATAAAATATTGAATGTATATAAATAAAATCAGTACCCAACAACTATAAAATTAAACACATTTGGGGGTGTTAAGGAAGGTATTAGCTAATTTCAAAACATAAAAGCCATACAAAACCATAGAATTAAGGCACAAATCAATAAGAAATTGGTAATTACAAAATCCCCATATCACTGTAAATGAAACAATACATTTCTAAGTAATCCACAGATCAAAGAAGAAACTACACTAAAAATTAAGAACTAATTTGAACTTAAAGACAAACATTTGAAGGTGAGTAGCTGTTATTGGCATTCTTGCAAAAGATCTAGAGTTGATCTTAATATGCAGTGTGATTGAAGAAGTATTGTATTATAGTATGTAATTATTTTAGCAAACCTATGAGATACTACTAGTATCAACACCTTCATTTTTCAAAAGAGAAAACTGAGAAATAAGAAGGTTAAATAACACAGCTGGGGTAACTCTGCCTCTGACAGTCATATTGTATTGGAAAATGGCTATGAGATTCCTTACCACTTGAGTATCAAAACACCTAGAACTTCTCTAAGTGTTTAGGGCAAAGGCTAGAAATTTAGTTAAATCAAGTAATACCAAACACCTAACCGATCCTTCACCAATCTTTCTGCATGCATTTTTGTTAGAATGAATATCTCCAGTGCTTTAATGGAAATTTCCTTTCCATGTTCCCAATTAAAGCTATTTGATACCTCATCTCCTGCATTATACAGTGTGATGTGTTCTGTGGTAGGAGATAATTGAAGGCAGGGACTATAATGTTATTTGCTTCAGTATTCCCAGAAGTTTGCATGATTCTTGCAATAAATGAATGGGTAGATGGATGAGGGAAATTTTTCTGCAATTATCAATGGCATCAGCCTGGGGGCTTCCAAAATACTTTCTTCCTTATACTTGAGAAAAGCCATATAAGTCCACCCCATGATTACATATAGATTAGAGTTCCAAGGGATAAGGTGTTGAAGGCCAGAGTTCTCCTTGATAACAATATTAAAGTTAGAAATGTTCCCCAAATATCCTCCGGTATCTAAAAATTCCTACAATGGCTGGCATTTATTTGATGTTTACTCGTGTGCCAGGCTACTATTCCCTCAACTGAATCTCAAAACTGCCCCATGACACAGACATACTATCTTTATTTTACAGGTAAGAAACTGAATCTATAATTATTTGCCTAGGGTGACTGAATACTAAACCCAAAATAGTTCCTTGTTGACATGAAAATAAGACATAATGATTAGGCTACATAATTTCTCAAATAAGATTATAGCTAAACCTAACACACTATTGTTGAAACAGCATGTATCCATTTTTTGGTAAAAGTCTTAAACAAATTCTCCTGGCCCTCTTTGACTAAAGGTCTGAGGGGCAAACAGGAACTAAACCAGTATGTAAAAAGGGATGTTAACTGCTATTAGCTTTCTAAATAAGATAAACTGTCTGTCCTAAGCACCTGATTTGTCACACAATGCAATGATTTTCCATACCTCCAACTCTGTAACCAAAGGGTATAAAACTGGCCTACACCAAAATTCCACACTTAGTCTGCTCATCCTGGCCAGCTGGTGGCCTGTAAATAAACTGATCTCTTTGGCAAATGGAGTCTGGAGTGTCTCCTTGGGTCTCCTTGCAACATTTGGAGGCCCCAGCGAGATCCAGAGACCCAGGCGAGGAGAGAGGCCCAGGAAGGACTCCAGCCCTGGAGGAACTGCCTGCGTGCCTGGCCTCAGGGGAGGTGCCCCCTGAGACATTCCAGGGCCCCAAGACCACGGCAACTGGCAGCTCTCTCAGGCTGTTGACAGATACAGGGGGCCACTGCATCAGAAACTGAGATCATGAGGTCAAATTGGGTTCTCTGGAGAGGAGGTAAGGGTGCCCTAGGGTGGGATGAGTCGGTGACACCAGATGCGGTTGTAGATCCGAAGTCCCTGGGTTTGGGAGAGACATCCCCAACCCAAATGGATATTGATGTGTGAATGTGTGGCCACAATTGTGTGAGAGTGTCTCTCTGTTGGGTCCTCCCATCAGAGCAGAGTATGTGGTTCTACGGCCAAGGTCCTTAAGATCTCCAAAGGGCTACGGAATCCGATTGGGTAGACTCTGGTAAGACTGGTGAAAGCTGTCACTCCACAGAGGCATAAGATCTATGGTGGTACTGAAACATAGAAAGTAAGTCGCAAGCCACAGTCTTGGGCCACTATGGTTAAGGCTCCACTGACTGAGTCTGCGAAGCAAATGCTTGTTTGTGAATTGTCCTGTCTTGTGTCAGTCTGTTTGTTGTTGTCTGATTTCTTAGAAGTCCATGGGATCCACTTCTTTTTCTTTCCCTGGATGGTGCTCTAACTTTTGGATCTTAGGTCTCTAGATCTCCCTGATCTTTGTTTTTTTCTATTGGTTTGAGTTCAGCCAGTCTGTGGGACTGGTCATGGATAAAATGCCTTTTACTGTCAGTTTACAATAGCTTCAGTTGCTCCTTCTTTCTTAGTATTTCTTGCTGGTTCCAGTGATGGGGGAGAGGGAGATGAGTAGTGCTAAGACTCCTTTCAGTGTATATTGAGGAATTTCAAAGATTGTTTTTCAGGGAGAGTGATTCTGGGATTCCCTTCTCCCCAGGAAAACTTTGGACTTTTTGTGAATTCGAGTGGCTCACCTTCAGAGTGTATTTGCCAACGGAGGGCTCTGGATGTCCAAATGGCCGAAGCTGTCTGGAATGTAGTTATGGGAAGTCCTGGACTCCCCAACCAGTTTCCATATATAGACCGGTGGCTCACCCTCCTTAGATATTCTCCCCCATGGTTACTGGCCCATTTCTTTTCTGTAGGAAACAGGATTCTCTTGATGAAATCTCCCACCAAATTCAGTGATGGGACCCCGGGGGAAATACAGTCTTGTCCTCTATGGGTCCCTTGTCTCCTTCCCACACAAGGAGAGGCTCCACTTATGCGGAGACAAGACGGGCACTTGCCCTAGCCAAGGTGGCACCCGTTTTCCCCCCTTCGTGAAGCACCCCCCACACAGGGGGAATTGGGGTGGGACATGGCCCCTTTTATGGCTTATGTACTGTTCTCTACCAGTGATTTGTATAATTGGAAAACCCCAAATACCCCATTTTCTGAGAAACCTCAGGCTCTGATGGGGCTACTTGAGACTTTTTTACACAACCTAGACCACCTGGGATGATTGCTAACAGATCTTAACCACTCTCTTCATGGCTGAAGGGAGAGACAGGGTTTGGGTAAAAAGTAAAAAGGCCACTCTGGGTCCTTGGGAACAATGAACCCCAACCCAGAGGATGAGGGGTGTATTAGAGAGGCTTTCCCCTCCACCAGGCCTAATTGGTACCCCAATACAGGAGAAGGCAGGAGGACTCTGCACAACTATCTCCAGGTTCCACTGGCTGGGATTAGGGGGTCTGCCTGCAAGCCCACTAACTTATCTAAGGTAAGTGAGGTTGTTTAGGGACCTCAGGAGTCTCCCTCAGGATTTCTGGAGCGGCTCCAGGATGACTACCGAGTTTTTACTCCAATAGACCCGGACACCAAGTCAGTCCCAGACATTAGAAAAGAGTTGCAAAAGTTAAAAGTATTTAAGGGCATAAACAGGTCACAACCTTTAGAGATTATTTGATCGTGACTCAATCAAAGATAGGCAAAGTAGGTCCCCGGCGCGCCGGCCCCCCGCCGCCCGCCTGCCCGCCGGCCCCCGCCCAGCCTCCCCACCCCGCCGTGACCCCCGGCCACCGCCGGAGCCCGACGCGCATTATAATGTTTCATATTGGAGACAGATCCAAGATGGCGACTGAATGAAACGGCTTTCCACAGACGTTGTGATTTCGAACAAAATTTACCATATAAGGAGTATCTTAACAAAAGAAAAATACAACAAAAAAAGTGAAATTTGAACTACACCTAAAGAAGATAAAAAAAGCGGACCCAGGAGGGCAAGGGGAATTGCTACAGCCCCGCGCCCAGGGCTACGGCCCTGCGCACTGCGCAGCGGTGGTCAAGCGCCGCGCGGATTAGGCTGTGGAAGGAGCAGCGGGTATGAGCCAGACTCTGTGAGCAGCTAGCTACACGGGGCCACGGCTAACAGCCCAGGCGTGGCGTTGGCCCCAGATCTCCACGAATAACCCAGGTGGGGATCGCCGCAACAGTGACCAGAACCCCCCGTGGAACAGTCGGCAGAAGCTCCCGCGGGCCAGTCGGAAGCTCCCGCGGACCAGTGTCTACGTACCACCCCAAAGACGGAGCAGTGAGCAACGGTGCAAAGGAGGAAAGAGCACAGGCGGGAATCCAGCTTCTTGACAGAAGGAACAGAAGGAATACTGGAAACTCGAACACAAACTCGGAGAGGGGAGCCTGCGCTCGCTGGGAACGGCGGCTGCCATCTTTGCCGCCAGCCCCTCCCACAAACTTCCTGCTAGCTACGCAGACCATCATTGCCCGATTGCGCCTCCAGCCATCAGAACGGGAACAGGCCGAGTTGCAGGGAGCCGTAAGTCGGGCTAGCGCACCTCGGGTGCAGGGTGCGGGATTCACAAAACAAAGGATAGACTCAGTCATCTGCCCTGCTAGAGCCTAGACAGGGCCAGAAGAGTGGAGGAACCCAGTGCACACAGGGTATCTGGAAAGGCCTGGCTTTTAGACTGCTAAAGCAAAAAGCAGAGACAGAGACACAGCCAGACCCAGTGGAGAGTCCAGAGACATAAACTAGCAGTGGGCAATTCTCTGCCTGCACTGACAGAGCAAATTAAAATAAATAAATAAAAAACGCCAAAGACACACGTGAAAATTTAAGCTCGGTACTTACAAACTAGCAGAGCGTTGGTTTTAGTGTCTGTTTGCTATTTGTAGATTTTGGGTTTTTTTTTTTTATGGGTTTTTGTTTTTGGTTTTGTTTTTTTTTTTTTTTTTTCATTCTCTTTTGGTGTTAAGTTTTAAACTTAAACTGTCTAAACTTTGTTATTGCTTTGATTTGTTTATCTTTGTTTGGATGAATACTTGCTTTGTTATCTCTTGCTTAGGTCATTGAACCCCCTCCTTATCCCTTTTACAAGCCCCCCCTACTCCTCTCTGCTACACTTTACCTCCTCTCTTTTCTTTTCCTCTTTTTCCTGTCACATATCAATAGCTACCATCTCTAATCTTTACCCCCTTCTTTACCCTATCCCTGCATCTTTTACGGTGACCTCTCACCCAAACTCTATCTCTGAACACACCCTGTCACCCCTAAACCCCAACTACAGAGATTGGACA
>PVLC010013128.1:0-42474 GCA_004027655.1 Graphiurus murinus | reverse complement strand
AAAAAAAAAAAAAAAAAAAAAAAAAAAAAAAAAAAAAAAAAAAAAAAAAAAAAACCTGAATACCAAGTGAGAAATTGCTAGCAAAATGTTTCATTTCTTAATTTTAAAGGAAAAGATTTATTACTAAACTTTAGTTCCCAGAGGTTTATATAAACCACCCTAGTTAAAAGTCTGATCCTATAAGGCAAATTATGGGCTTGACAAGAATGAGAATAGAAGGTCAGACATACTGCTCATCTAATATCACTTCTTGGAGAGTATCTTATGGACCCCAAAATCCTTTTTGAAGTATAACTATAATTTACATTATACACTTTCATCTACCAAAATGAATTAGTTTACTGCTAATATGATGAAATATTATCAGATTTTATTGTTCATTCAGTAAGAGTGGAACACTGTTCTGGATGCTATGTATAGAAAGGATAAAGAATATACAGGTATCCTACCTCAGGTAAATTATGACTTACTGAGGTACATAGTCGCTAAGGAAACAAACATAAAAAAACCCTACAAATACAATTTGTGATAATAAATTTTTTAAAAGAAACTCACAAAGATATAATTAGATTGAGTTAATCATTCTACATTTATTAAAAATAAAAACACCACATTGTAACCAATAAATATATACAGCTATAATCTATCAATATGCAATTTTAAAACTAATTTAGAAAAGAGGCAAGTAGAGAGAATATCAGGGAGAACAGAAAAGATTTGGGGCTTCAGAAAAGGCCATTTTGAGAAAGTGACAATTAGGCTGAGATCTGAAAAATGAAAAGAGATTATTCTGGAGGATAGTCAAAAGGATGGAATATACCAAAGAGGAAAAATAGTAATTTAATAAAACAAGCAATTTAAAAGTATTACCTACATGTTTTATGTTACAGGGCATTAAGAATTTTTTCTCAGCCGGGTGTGGTGGCGCACACTTGTAATCCCAGTACATGGGAGGCTGAGACCAGAGGATCCGGGTTGGCTGCCAGCCTCAGCTAACTAGTGAGGCACTCTGCAACTTAGTGAGACCCTGTTTCAAAATAAACAATAAAAAATAGGGTTGGGGGTGTAGCTCAGAGGTAGAATGCCCCTGAGTTCAATCCCCAGTACCCCCCCCCAAAAAAAGAATTGTTTTGAATAATGAAAGTCAATAGTTTTCCAAGAATCTTCAAATTTTATTTTGATTATTAAGACTTCATGTTAATTTTATAAAAGTATTTTTATAATTGTTATTCAGAGGCTTTTTATTACATTTTGGTTTCATAATTAATTCAATCTTCTAATTATATCTTTGTCATTGGATCACTAGAATGTTTTCTTAGCTACAACTCAAAAATTTTATAGACTATTATACAGTTACTTCTCTATTTAAATAGACTTATAGTACAACATCTATTCAGTAGAATCATTCTAATTTCACCAGATAAATTGGAAAAAGAAATTGGTTATTTTAGGCTGGAACAGAGCTAGGCTTTGTGGAACACCTTGTTTTTTTCAAAAAGTTTTCCTATAGATGAAATTTCTTTAAAATTATTTTTTCTGGCATCAGAATATAAAAGTCCACAGTTTGATATAGGGTGGAATAGGTGGTACTTTGTCCTTGCAAAGCACTTTGTTAACCAGTTTTCTTCGAGTGGCATTTTCTTTTGTTGCTAGGTGGCAGATTTGTAGCAGAATGACATCCAGAAATCATTATAATTGCAGCAGTATTTCATGCAATTGTTGAAGAGTATTCTCTGTTCAAGGATTTCAAAACACCTTTGTAATGGTAAATTGCTTTCACAATATTCTTTTTTTTTTAAATGTAAAAACCCAAAGCACAGAGAGTTATAGTTTACGAAGGTCTGCTGCTGATTTTCTTAGTCAACACATTTGTTGGCTATATACTAAATGCTGAACACATAACTGAGTGAAGAATTTTAAGAGAAATAATAGGAAAGGCTCCTGAAGTCACTTGTTTGATTTGAGAAAAAAAGAATGAAAGAAAATTATGCATATGCAGAAAACATTTGTAGAGCAATTATAGTTGTTTTCATTAAGTGCTTTAGTCTTTAAACTGATGAAAAAAAAAATGGCCCGAGGAAGAAATTTCATTTTCTAATTAGGATCATTGACCTTGAGAAAGTTTCAATGAGTGAGACATGATATGGCACTGCAAAGTGGTGATGACATTCTGGGCAGATTAAATGGCATATTTAGTGATATAGAGGACAAAGAGAGCACATTTTTTATTGGAGTTGACCTACACTTTTGTCAAACACAACAAAGACTAAGTCTAACATCAGGTAGATTAAGATGCCCTTTTGATAAAAGAAAGGATTTCTGGCAACTGATACAACTAAACTAATTATATGTGGGAAAGGAGCAAAATGACAAGAATGTGGGTCAAAAATTATAACATGGAAGGAGAATTGGAAATATAGAGGAAGAGACATGAGAAATAACTCTTTAGTGACACTTTATGCATTGGGCAGATGTGGGGATGGAGATAATGTCTTTAGAGGAGTATCTTAGAATCATAGTCACATAAGAAATCCTGAAGAACATTCAGTTCATTCCCATTCTTTATTAAATTATATATATGGGAATGAAATACCAATTTATCTACTGTTGTATTCATTAGGAGATATTTCTAAGAAACACAGAGAGAAACATAAAATGTTAATATATAATTTCACTGATTATATTTTAATAGATCCATGTAGAGAGTTTTCAGAAATCTTACTGAGACATAATTCTCTTTGCCTCTGTCCAATTTAACAAGTCTTTCTCTTTAATATACTCTGTGGATCATTTGATTGGTATTAAAAGCATTAACCTGAAGCAAAAATCCTTAACTTCCAGTAAAAACAGGAACTTCCATGATAAACTCATTGTAAACTCACCATTATAGTAGTATGATCTTATTTACAACTATAAATTCATTTATTAACTCAAGTAATGTTATTGCATATCCTATGCAATGTAGCATTCTATTACATTTATACAAAATTTTTCACTTTACATTATTATCTTCTCCATAATATGTCAAAGGTATTTTTAATACAAATGCATATTATAAATTAATAAAAAAGAAAACCTAATCTAGAAAAAAAGAAGTACCTCATCTACAAAGACTGTCCATAATAAATTATACTACCCAGTATTCAATGTCCTTGTCAAATCACAACTGAACCAGTGATTTGCTTTCTGCCATTAAAATGCAATGGAAGTGATTGATACTTTCTAAGTTGTGAATCTAGAACAGAAGAGTTTTATGGCTGCCCTCTGGCTCCCTTGGAATAATTGTTCTAAGTGAAATCAGCAACCATTAAGAACTTTCACTACAAAGTGACTAGTAGGTGGTGAGGAAACTGTATGGAGAAGCTGAAGGTGTGGGATGGGGGTTGAGAGAATGAGAAAGACAGGGAGCCTTCACAAAGCAGGGCTTGCCATCTCAGCTTTGTTGCCAGACATATCAGTGAAGAAGCTATCTTTGCAATTTATCCCAATTGAACCTTTAGATGGCTCCAACCCAGCCTACTTTGGACTGCAACTACATGAGGAATCCTAGGGAAAATCTGCCTAAATGAGTCCAATTAACTCACAGAATATTGAAAAATAATGTTGAAGCCACTGAGCTTTTGGGTCATTTGTTTGGCAGCTATAGGTACCCGGAACACGTACCAAACAGAATCCAACCTAGTTTTTGTAAACTTCAAATGTGCTTTGAGATTTTGAAGGATCAAAGCAAACAACAGAAGCATAGTCAATAATATAGATATTATTAAAAAGAACAGATTACCAAGTTCTTCATTGTTTTAAAGAAAGCTATTACAAAACTATGAGATATGTACACAATGAAATTTTACTCAGCCATAAAGAAGAACAAAATCATGTCGTTTGCAGGGAAATGGATGCAAATGAAAAAAGATTATGCTAAGTGAGATTAGTCAGCCACAAAAAATAAAAAAATTGGATTCTCTCCCTAATATGCAGAAGCTAGGCAGAAAGTGAGTCATAGGAGGGACTCTAGACAAAGAAGGAAAAACTTTAGATGAGCAAAGAAGGCAACCTAACTGAAGGTAATGGGAGAGGAGAATAGGGAAGTACCCTAATGCACATGATGAACATTCACAAAGATATCAATCAATCATTAACATAAGGAGGAGGGGGAGGGAATGGGGAGGTTGGGGAAGGGTTAAATGAGTGCTGTGTGCATGTATGCCTCTACCAGTTTGTACCTCACAAAGATGTATGATTACAATGCACCAATAAAAAAAAGACAGGAAAAATATTATAGTTTCTCCGCTAATATTCCTACAATGATATATTTTGGTGTATTAGTAGTAGCCTTGAATAGTCAAAAAAAAATAAAACTACAGATTGTGGATATTTAGAAAATTTGCATGGAAACAACCACTATGCTTAACATTTTATATTTAACAACTCAAGCAACAAATTTTATTATCGATAGCATTGACACATTCTATTAATAAGCAACAATTCCTATTATTTCACAAAGTAAATGCATCCCCAAACTACTGTTTTAGATAAAGTCCTCTGAGTTTTGCTTTTTTCTGTCAAATATTTGAGGGGAGCTGAATAACAGACAATTTGAGATTGTACTTCTTGGGATAGACGTCTGTCTTCTTATTAAAGGATTTTAGGCAAGGCATCAAGGTGGCTTTCTTTTTTTTTGTTTTTTTTTTGTTTTGTTTTGTTTTGTTTTTTTTTGTGGTACTGGGGATTGAACTCAGGGACATTCTACCTCCAAGCTATACCCCCAGCCCTATTTTTTATTCTTTATTTTGAAACAGGGTCTCACTAAGTTGCGGAGTGCCTCACTAGTTAGCTGAGGCTGGCCGCGAACCCGGACCCTCCAGTCTCAGCCTCCTAAATGCTGGGATTACAAGTGTGCGCCACCACACCCGGCTGGCTTTCTTTTATGAACATAGTGACTTTTTCAGATGATTATTATCCACTTGAAAAGCTTCCTTAATTCTGCATGGGAGCAGAGCACATTAAGAACAGATTGGGACTTACTCTAGAAATCTAAATATGACTCTAAATGAAAACTATATAAAATTTTAAACAAAAATGAATCTATGCAAAACTTTACACAAGACTCTAAACAAAGACCTAAACAAAACTAGATAAACTTGAAAATGTGTCAGATGAATTAAATGAGCTCCACAAAGTTACTAATAAATGGTAAGATGATAACTCCATTGAAAATGTTTGGATGATAGGAAAAGACTCTTTTCTACAATCACAGAATCTTTTCTTCATTATTGGGGAAATGCTTCCTTTCTGAATTCTTACTAGAAATGTATTTCTTATTTGAAATTAAAAATTATTACATACCATTTCTGGAAGTTAGACTCTTTCTCCTAAAATTTTGTGATAACTAGGGAGCTTATTTCATCAGCACACTCAGGGCTCCACTGCACTCAGAGTATATTATGTTGTATATCTCATTAATAATTCTCTGTTACATTCTGTTCTTCCCTTAAGAAGCACCAAGAACCTGAGTACTCCTTCCCCAATGCCATTCCTTAGCATTTACAGTATGTTTATCTCTCCTTTTTCTCACTTATAAAGTTTTTAAGTTTATAATTGAAATAATTGATTCAGTTTTCTACATCATCAGCTCTACTTTCTACTACTGACCTCCTAACAAAATAAAATATTTAATTCAGATATTATCTAATCAAAATACTTATTCTCTTTCTTATTTCTAATCAAGTTTATATATCTCTTCTAATAAATCATTCACCACACTTTTCATTTCAATGTCATTTTTCAATCAAATTTTATTTATTTTGAATCAGTAGGTTTTGAATTTCATTAATAGTATTAAGTATACACTTTCTTTTTTTTTTTTTTTGCGGTACTGGGGGTTGAACTCAGGGGCATTCTACCTCCGAGCTATACCCCCAGCCCTATTTTTTTTATTCTTTATTTTTTGAAACCGAGTCTCACTAAGTTGCGGAGTGCCTCACTAGGTAGCTGAGGCTGGCCTCGCACCCGAATCCTCCGGTCTCAGCCTCCCGAATGCTGGTATTACAAGCGTGCGTCACCATGCCCGGCTCTTAAGTATATACTTTCTAAAAATAATTTTTTTCTTATTGTATTTTTATTTCTACTACTAATGTGTGCTCTTGTTTTGCACCTTTAATTCAGTGATTGCAATTTAATATAAAATCTTGCTATATTAAATATGAGGTTTTTCTGTCCTACAAAGAGTATAAATCTTGATAGGCCTATGCTTTTCTCTAAACCTGATTTGTATTTTGTTCTACTTCTGTTGTTTTTATTTTTCTATGATCAGTTATAATGAGTACATGAAAATATCACTTTTCAGAAGGCAGTACTTGCTTCTCACTTATTTTCTTCATACCCGTCTACATTTCGTCTGTCATACCACTTACTTGTCAGAGCAATCACAAATGGTAGATATTATTGTACCAATCTTGCAGATGACTGCCAAAGATCACAAGGTAACAGTGATTAGGTTGGGATTTGAACCATGGTCTTCTGACTCCAAATCATTCTGCTTTTAGCATTAACCCAAAGTTGTGGAGGAGTCAGTACCCATAGTCTCTTCAGAAATGTTTCTTTTGTCAGTTCAATGTGTCTTAAAGCACTGGAGAGATGAGTTTAAATTTTCATGAAAGCCAGGCATAGCAGCGCATGCCTGTAATCCCAGTACTTGGGAGACTGACACAGGAGGATCACAGGTTCAAGGACAGCTTAATCAGATAGTCAGATTGAGATTCTCAGCAACCTAGAGAAAACCTGTTACAAAACAAAAAATAAAAATTGACCTGAGGGGTGTAGCTTGGAGGTAGAATATCCCTAGGTTCAATCTCCAGTACCACAAAACAAATAAATAATAAGAAATACCTAGAAGAGGAAACAGTTTATATTTTAAGAACTTTGGTGTATTTTTAGACAAGACCTATATCATAAAATATTTAAAACTTTTCACAGTATTGAAGAAGCAGCCAGTATAAATGGGAACAGAAATTGTCTCAGTAATCTAGTGTTTTTTTTAAATAAATTATTAATACTATTTTTTGCTCATAAATGATTTTAAAGAAATTAGTAGAAGTCTACAAAACAAAATGGCTCATGCAACATTGCAAAATGTAAATGTTATTTGCCCACAAGATCCTTCTCAGGAGGGGAGAGCAGAAGTTCAGTGCTAAAGCTTGCGTCTAGCATGCGTAAGGCCCTTAGTCTAATCCTTAACACCAAACTCCACACCCCAGAAAATAAAATATTTGTCCCTTATTTTACGGATGAGAAAATTGAGGTCCAGATATGTTCAAGATTCATTTAAGCAGGTTAATTAAGCATAACAATTCTTAAATCATTTAAATTTGACAATGCTTATATGAATATTCATATAATTTACTGAAACTGGAGGATAAGCCATGAAATTACTCATTGCTGGAGAGTAAAATAATATCAAAGAGAATTTGAATGACTGAGCAAAAATGGAAAGAACGTGGGTTTGATGCCAATACAAAACTCACCACTAAGAGTACTTGTGGTTGATCATGCTTAAGTTTTCAAGGTGTGGAATATGCATCTGTGAATAAGACCAGGGACAGAAATACCTGTTTTTCTTTAATTAAACAATATAGGGATCTCAATTACAAATAAAATAGGGAATGGACGTGGGGTGGGGGGGGGAGCTTTCTAAGGCACATGATGTACTTACACAATTATATCAAGATCACTCACTGAACTGAACTTGAGAGGGAGGGAGGGCGAGGGAACCGGGTGGGAATTGGGGATAGGGTCAGATGAGAAATGTGTGCACATTTGTCTTTATCAATTTGTACCTAACAAAAATGTATAAATACAAAGCACGAATTATTATAATAAAAATACAAATAAAATTTTCTGACTACTTAATCATATAGGGGTGAAGTGACATTTCCTCTCCATTTTCTGAAGACTTGCTGGAAGAAGTTGAAAAAGATTAAATAGAAGAAAAGGCAAATGGGTGCCATTTATTAATGTGAGGAAGTAGAAAACTACAACATGGGGAAAATCACAGGAATGTGATTTTCTACCTGCTTAACATTATTCAAAAGCTTACATGCCCTTTTATCTGCAGGGGAATATGTGCACATCAAATAAAATTTGTCTTGTGATTCATATGGAGTCTCCTAAGTAACAGGCCCTCAGCAACTTAGTAAGACCCTGTTTCAAAATAAAATAAAATAAAGCAAAGCTGGGAGTATAGCTTAGAGGTTGAAGGCCCCTGGATTTAATCCCCAGTGCCACATAAAGAAGCCATATATACATACAGACAGGATTCTTGAGGAAGTAGAAAACTACAACATGGGGAAAATCACAGGAATGTGATTTTTATACATACAGACAGGATTCTTGGAAACAAAACTCTAGTTACATTGAGCTAAAATGAATTTATTGGAGGAATATCCACAAGCTCACAGAGTCAACCTGAAAGCTGGTGATTCCATCAGGGAAAATGAAATCTCTTTAAGTGACTCATAACTAATGTCACACAACTGAAAAAAATGTATAAATAGTATAGCATAACATTCCTGGAAGAACTAATCTTACAGTAAACAAGTAAGATATGTCTTCTAATGAGTATTCCCCTGGGACCATGATGTTATTATATAAAGATTGATCATACAATCACCATCCTCACAATTTCATTGTTTTTCTATTACTTTCTATTATAAAGCTATTTATTTAAGGTTACTGCAAAAATATTTGTTTTTTTTTCCAGGTTGAAAAAATGTTTGAGGCCATATTGAACACATGAATGCATTCTTTTCGTCAGTTTTCAAAGCATTATGATTCTATCCCTCTATTCCTCCTTATCACCCCATACCACAGACAGTCTCAGCTATCCATTCTTGTTAATAGAACCTGAATTTACCTCAGGTAGAATGTGGAGACATTAAAGTTGTTCCATCTTAAAATATTTACAATTGGCATATTGATTATTTCAAGCTGAAATCACTTGAGGAATAGTAACTGCAGGAAAAGTCATTTGTTCTGACTTTCCCTACATAAAAGCTTCTTTCAGGAAGGATGTCTTTCACATACCAAGGCTGGAAAATACCTTTGATTTCCAGAGAAAGGTAATTGGGGCTACAGTGAACCTGAACAAACTCCTTGAAGTAATTCTTATCTTCCACTATATCCTCCCTATATCTGTTAGTAATATCTATAGAATTGACTACCCTTATCAAGATATCTTTTTATCCTCTCATTCATTTGCAAAATAATTTTTCTTTGTCAAAATGTATCTGTGTGCTGGGCTGTGGTGGTACACACCTGTAATCCCAGTACTTGGGAAGCTGAGACAGGAGGATCTCAGGTTCAAGGTTACCCTCAGCAATTTAGCAAGACTCTGTTCAAAATGAAATATAAAATAGTGCTGGGGATGTAGCTCAGAATGTAGCATGCTCTTAGGTTCAATCCCTAGTACCACACACAAAAAAAGAGAAAATATATGTGTTGGCCATTTCTTTGAACTTTACTCTCCTCGGGAGAGTTCCATGTATATGGAAAAAAATCAATAAAACTTTTATTCGTTTGTCTTGTAGGGAAAGTCAGACTAGAACATCCAAATCAGGGCTGAGGAGGTAGCTCAACAAACACAAGGCCCTGGGTTCATTCCCAAGGACCATAAAAATAGACAATCTAAATCACTGATTCTGTCAGTACTTTGGCAGCATTTGGTTAGTAGGTTATATGGAAATTGGCTCCACATTCTTATACTCAGCCTCAAATTTATGAAATATGTGTGATTCTCATTGCATAGCACATAACTTGTCAGAACAACTTCTTGTCTTTCTTCTTCTGCCCTTTTTTTTTTTTTGCATATGTGTGTGTGTGTTTCTTCTTTGTAAGTCTTCATCCCTCTCTACTCTGTTGGTTGTTTCAGTAACGGGCGTAAGGCTAATGTTTAGGCAATATGTATTCTTTTTTGTTATTTTCAATATTGTATACAAAAATGGGAATTTGTTCCCCTGTGGCCATCGTTGTAAGATATTGGAACTGTTCACCTCTATATAGTCCATCCCATGAAGGAGGCTGAGATGATTTCAGAAAGAAAAAAATTGAAAAGAATTAGTGAGTGAAGGGGATAGAATGAGAGAATAGATATCTGTGAAAAACAAAATGTGCGACATAATGTCCTCCTGACCTTTGGTTATCTGATCCCAGGAGTTCTTGTGTCTCAAATGTCACACTATTCTTCTCTCAGTTTAGTTATTTATTCCTTTCTTCTATCAGAAAGCATCAGTGGGTCTTCCTACCAAATTTCCTATGGTTCCAGAGAGGTTCATTAAAACATCTACCAAAGCTTCCTAAATGCCTCTGGAAAAATCACTGGAGTTGTGAAGATGTCTTCAGAAGGAAATTTTAAGTTTCAGAAAACACATATCTTCTCTTTTTCATGATCCCTGGTGAGGTAAATTACAAATTTTATCTTTATTGACTATAATAATTGGTTATATAAGTATCCTTCTAAAGTGTGGTTTATCACAGACCATTAGGTTCTATACAAAGTTTAAAATATCTAAACTGAATCTTATTTTGGAAGATAAAAGGTCAACTTTCATTCAGCCTTTAGAAAGTTGCCCAGCATGCTTAGGATTAGAAAGCTTTGGGTGCATTTTGGAACACCACAATGATGGCGTTTTATTGTGTGTGTGTGTGTGTGTGTGTGTGTGCGCTCACACGCAGGTTTATCAACATGTTCTAATCTACAAAATTGAGCAAGGCTTTTTAAAACTCACATTCCAATCTGGAAATTTTGATAGGAGAAAATATGACTATTTTGAAATATGTATCTCAGAGTAAAAATAGTGTTCGGGGTATAGGGAGAAAGGTATCAGGAAAATCACAACATTTCCATATACATCTTCAAGTGAGAGGTGTAATATGTGGTTTAAATTAAAATTCTATTTGAAATGTCATAACTCTAATACAAGTTCTCAGAACATACAACTTAAAAGGTGAATAGTTTATGGCTCTTATTTTATGATGCTTTCTTCTATAAATGTCAGTGAGGAAGAATGGAATACATGTGAACTTAGATTCATTTGTACCAGTCCAAAAACCTGTTATATGTGGGGAAAATAGTGAATATTCACTCACTGCATCAATAACTGTATAATAGTCCTTTAAGGCATATTCACTCTCTAAAATATTTTCAATAATGTGTGTACATGCAGAGTCAAGTGTGTATGTAAATAGGATAGATAGGAGAGAGACAAAATAGAAGGTCTTATCTTTTTTTCCTCTTGCTTTCTTTTTTTTATTTATTGGTGCATTGTAATCATACATCTTGATGAGGTACAGGATGGTAGAGACATACATGCACTCATCACTCATATAGCCCTTCCCCAATTTCTACCCCAGTCCCTTCCCCTTTCTTCCTTCTCTTGTTCAATGTAGTGATTGACTTTGATAAGTTTGTGAATATACATCATGTGCATTAGGGTGTTTCCCTCTCACCCCATTTCCCTCAATAAGGTAGCCTTCTTTGTCTGGAGAACCTTCTATGTCCCATTTTATCCCTAGCTTCCACATATTAGGGAGAACATCCAATTTTTCACTTTTTGTGACTAACTAATCTCACTTAGCATAATGTTCTCCAATTTCATTTCCCAGCATATGACATAATTTTGTTTCTCTTTATGAATGAGTAAAATTCCATTGTATTCATATCCCATAGATTGTAATCCATTCATCTGTTGATGGGCATCTTGGCTGGTTCCATAGGTTTGCGATTATGAATTGTGCGGCTATAGACATAGATACACATACGTCGGTCTGATACTTTGGTTTTCATTCTTTTGGGTAGATACCCAGAAGTGGCATTGCTGGATCACATGAGAGATTCATTCTCATTCTTCTGAGGATCCTCCATACTGTTTTCCAAAGTTGTTGCACTAATTTGCAATCCCATCAGCATTTATTTTCACTTGTGTTTTTAATGATTGCCATTCTAATTGGGGTTAGGTGAAATCTCAGGGTAGTTTTGATTTGCATCTCTCTGATTGCTAATGATGTGGAACATTTCCTCATACATTTATTGGCCATTTGTATTTCTTCTTTTGTGAAGTGTCTATTTAGATTCTTTGCCCATTTTTTGACTGGGTTATTTGTTTTCTTGGCTGTGATTTTCTTGAGTTCTTTGTATATCCTAGATATTAGACCTCTGTCTGAAGAGTAACTGGCAAAAATCTTCTCCCACTCTGTAGGCTCTCTGTTGAGGTTCCTGATCGTTTCCTTTGCTGCACAGAAGCTCTTCAGTTTAATGCAATCCCATGTGTTGACCTTCCTTTGAGTTACTTGTGCCTTTGGGGTCTTGCTGAGAAAGTTTTTACCTGTGCCTATATGTTGAAGTGTTGTACCTATGCCCTCTTCAAGTAGCTGCAAGGTTTCTGGTCTAATTTCCAGGACGTTGATCCACCTTGAATCAACTCTTGTGCAGGATGAAAAAGTGGAGTTTATTTCCATTTTTTTCCGCATATAAATAATCAGTTTTGCCAACACCATTTGTTAAAGAGGCTATCTTTTATCCAGTGTATGTATTTGGCTCCTTTGTCAAAAATCAATTGGCTGTAAGTATGCCAGTTTGTTTCTGAGCCTTCTATTCTGCTCCATTATCTTAAACAGCTATTCAGAAAATCACTTCTAGGGTTCTGCCATTGCAATTGGATTTATTTCTATTTGCCACAACTTTTCATAGTTTGTACCCCCAACCAAGGCATTGAGATATGTCTGAATATAAATGAAAAGACGTACAGATTATTCTGGTGACTTATGGTTTTTTCATACAACAAGCATCCTCAACCCACATTTCTCCTAATCTGGCATTAGTGCCCGACCTTATTTGTACCTCTTCATTTTATGTTTTGTGTTGGATGGTAGAAGACTAGGGATAAGGGGAAAGGTATGAGGCATGACTTCAAAAGATACAGTAATATGCAGATGACAGTAACAGAAGAATTATAATATCATTTCTAATTTACAGCTACCTTCCTGGTTCCTCTGAGTTTTGAACTATTGGCATTGACTTTTCAATTTAGAACAATTATTGAGACAAATTATAGTTCTCACTTACTCTGAATTACATTGTATTTTAAAAGTACCCTTTGACACATTTTGTTTATTAACCCATTCATATTGTAAAATTGAATAAAATTAAAATCAATGATGTCTATAATTGCATGTTTCCTAAGTTAATATTATTGTGTATTTTGGGACTCAGAAGTAATCCTTTTATAATAAATTCATGATTACCTTCTGAGGGATAATATAGTGAACAATAATTCATACTAGTGCATATTGAATTGTTATTGACTCAACTAAGCTCTTTATAGGCAAAATCATAATCTTTATGTATTCTGACCCAGTGAGAGTAGAAACTGTTGAATTTTCATAGCAAACATTTAGTGAATGAAATTGTTCCTATTAGGAAAAAATGTGAGCTGGCAACTAAGTAATAAAGTTAACCCATTGTCTTTCTCCTCTCAGAGGCTTCTGTCCTTATTTAATGGCTTTCAAGCAGGAGGATAGGTTGATTCAACTAAAGATTTTTAAACTCTCTCTGAGTTATATTTCCACATGGTTTCATTATTATTTCTTTAAAAGTTATGATTACCCAGTATATCCATCATATCAATATTTAGATGTATGTACAAACATCAAAATCTCTTATAAAATGCACAATTTATTATTTTAAACATTTGAGTTTCTCTAATATTCCCTGTACTTTTTTAGATACTGAGGAAAAAAATTAATGACAGTAAAAGAGGCCTTTATTTTCATGAAACTAACAATATAACAAAATTAAACAGAACACAAATAATTGAAATAAAATAGTTTCTGGGAAGTTTTTCTTCTGTCTTGTATTTTCAAATAAAGTCACAAACTAGAGAACCACACATAATTTTACTTACATTTCGTGAAAAGCATTTAGGGCATGCTAAATATATAATTTAGGATATCTAGCTTATATCACCAGTAAACCTAGGTTTCCAATGGTTTCATACAATAAGATATATAATAATTGTGTCAGTTGGATGCATGTGTTCTTGGTTGGTGAGTAAGGTTACCTTGTAACTCCATCCTTTAGAAACTCAGAGGTTCTTGAGCCGGGCGTGGTGGCCCACGCTTGTAATCCCGGCATTCGGGAGGCTGAGACCGGAGGATCCGGGTTCGCGGCCAGCCTCAGCTACCTAGTGAGGCACTCCTCAATTTAGCGAGACAAAATAAAAACAATAAAAAATAGGGCTGGGGGTATAGCTAGGAGGTAGAATGCCCCTGAATTCAATCCCCAGAACCACAAAAAAAAAAAAGAAAGAAAGAAACTCAGAGGTTCTTAAATATAGAGGAAAAGAACTTACAGTTCTCTTGTCTCAGCTTCCCAAGTGGCTGGGATTACAGGTGTGAGCCACCTCACCAAGCTTCAGAATTCTTTCTATTTTTTTCTACTACTTTTTCCTGCTACTTTGAGTTGTTAATAGTTAAAAAATTATATATGTAATTTGAAAATAGGATTTTTATTTCTTCCTACTGTGAATCAATGGGATATGTAAGGATAAAATTAAATCTTATTATTACTATCAGAATTAAAATGAATATAATAATGAAGTCATTTTCATGAAAATTAGATACTAACACAACTCATACAGATACATTTATTTATGCTTCATTTATATATGTTAACATTCTAAAAGTTTTAATGAAAACATCCAAATGTGCATAAAGTTTGTTGTACAAGACACACCTTGAAGAAAAGTGCAAGGTTACATTTTTTCTTATTTATGCTCTAGAAAATCAGTATCTAATATAAATATGATGTAAGCCAGATACGTACTTTATTTTGTTTATTTATTTATTTTTGGTACTAGGCATTGAACCTAGTGCTGTTCTACTTCTGAGCTATGCCTCAGGATCTTTTGTATTTTTTTTTAAATTTTAGATAGGTTCTCTCTAAATTGCTGAGATAGGTTTTCAAATTTATTGACGCTCTCTTTGAACATGAGATCCTCAAATCTCAGCCTCCCAAACCACATATATAATTTTAAATTTTCTAGATGCTACATTTAGAAAATTACAAGTGAAATTAATTTCAATAATATATATTATTTAACTCAATATAACCAAGTTATTCCTTCAGTGTATAATCAATATAAAAACATTAATGGTATTTCATACTAAGATTCAATGTGTTTTTGGATTTACAGCCTATCTCAATTTAGTCTAACTATATGTAAAGTTCTAAGAGCTACATGGCTACCATAGTAGATGACATACCTTTAGAATTAGTAATATATATATCAGTAATATATAAAAGACAAGACAGGCCCTGAATGTGTTCTTCTGTTTGTTTGGGGGGTAGTTCTACCTTACTAGCACTACTTCCTCTACCAATACCCTGACGCAAAAATTCAAAGTGTTGTTTTAACTTGAACATACAGCTATCTTTCTTTAGAGTCATCTAAGTTGCTGAATATGATTTAGAGTGGGAACAAAGATTCTTTGAGAAGTTGCTGTTAATGCCAGTAAAGTAAGTAAAATTCTTTTCAATTATGTGGTGGGATAAAAAAATGAATAGTTGGTAAAGATAAATACGGTTTGATATTCCTGAAAGATAAGTATTGCATTAATGTCAGAAAACTGAAGTTCACATATATTATGCAGACATTACCTTGTTTTCTGACTGAGATTCACATTGTTTTTGTGTTTTTGTCTTTAATTATTAGGAGAAAATAGTACATAAGCACATTCAATGTATTTGCTTATGAAATACTTATGAAGTACCTAATTGGCTATTTTAAGGATAAAGATTTATCTGAATATAGACTAGAATTTTTAAAGAATATAAATGTTTAGAAAAGGAAGTAAAAAGCTGGGTGTGGTGGCAAGCACCTGCAATCCCATTACTTGGGAAACTTTGACAAGAAGATCCCAGGCTCAAGGATAGACTCAGAAATTTAGAAACTTAGTGAGATCATCAGCAACTTATAAAGACCCTGTTTCAAAATAAAATATGAAATTGGGCTGGGGTCTGACTAGGAGGCAGAATGCTTCTGGGTTCAATCCTCAGTACCAAGATAATAATGATGATGATGATGATGATGATGATGATGATGATGATGATGATAATGGAAGAAAGGGAAAGGAGAGAATAAATCCACATTACTGTAATAATATAATAATATTAGAACATTCATTTTTAAATCAAAGTATTTTGAAATTTATTAAATATTCCTTTAAATCCTATTGTAAAATTTTATTCTTATAATTTTTAATTAGAAATAACTTTTCCACTTAAGGATTCTCCTTCATCTGGAGTCCCTCTTCTGTCCCATTTTCTCCCTAACTTCCACATATTAGGGAAAGCATACAATTTTTTACTTTTTGTGACTGACTAATCTCACTTAACATAATGTTGTCCAGTCCCATCCATTTCCCTGCAAATAACATGATTTTGTTCTTCTTTATGGCTGAGTAAAATTCCATTGTGTACATATCCCATAGTTTTGTAATCCATTCATCTGTTGATGGACATCTTGACTGGTTCCATAGTTTGGCAATTGTAAATTGTGCAGCTATAAACATAGATACACATGCAAAGAATTTGATTTAATGGGAGGGGATGGGGGGAGGGGGACACCCTAATGAGCATGATGTGCTTTCATGAACATATCAAAGTCAATCACTAAACTGAACTTGAGGAGGAGGGAGTGGGGTGGGAATTGGGGAACGGTTAAATGAGAAATGTGTGCATGTATGCCTTTATCAGCTTGTACCTAACAAAGATGTATGATTACAATGCACCAATTAAAATAAATAAATAAAATTAAATTAAAAAAAAGAAATGACTTTTCCAGTGACTTCTAAAGTCCCTGTTAAGGTAATAGTGGTTAAACAATTTTCGTATAGCTTTCTTTAATTTCTTAAGAATAATAGATATAATATTACTGATAAAGTGATTAGTCTATTTTTTGGAAAAATATCCTGCCTCAGTTTAATTAATTAAAGTGAATATTAAGCAAGTAAAATCTTCAAAAGAAGATTATTTTTTTAGAAAAAAAAAGAATATTATGGAATTTAATTTGCTCAATATTACAATTTACCACATGATTAGAATTGTCATAGGAGAGCATATAAAGAGAGATCAGTTATATATTTAATTTTTCTTTTTAACTTGCTTTTAAAATAGTCATTTTTCTATAATCCTTTACCTACTTCTCCCCAATTGTTCTACTACTACTTTTCTCTAGGTGAGGTTTTATTGACTGCTGAACACTCACCAGCCAAGTATATTCAGATGGTCCACAGAGATATGGACATAACTATCACTTATTGATGGAATCAGTTCTGATTGGCCAGTCCTCAAATATTGTGAATATGGCTCTTGTCCTGAGCATCCTGATCCAATCAAATTATCATCTCTAAAATTCACCTACTTTTCATCTCTGCTGCCACCTTCTGATTTTAGTTTAGCATCATTGGAATCCTGTACTCCGTAGAAATTATACTGATCTTCTCAAATCATTCTGGTGTCTCTTCAGTCCAACTTCCATGAAGCATTCATCAAATTCTCCTGATATTATTTCAAGGAAAAAACTCATCACATGCTAATGGTCTCCTCCTTAGAAAATTGCAATGGCTTTGCATTGTCCTTAAGGCACCAAACTCTTTAATATATTCTAGAAGGTCTTTTTCATCTCACTAATATAAAACCTTGTTATTGTTTCCCTTAGTCTCTAATCTCCAATGACAAGGACTGTTTTTTAGTTCTTCCTACTAGGAATAAGTATTCTTCCAATTTCTATTTTCCCCTGCTCCTTAATAGCTTCTTGATTTTTGTTCATCCATTAGGGAGCCGAGGTAAAGCCCACCAAGTGTTGATCTACATTACAATGTGAGGCTACAACACACCAATACAAGTATTTTTTAAAAAAGAAGCCAGTTCCTCACATAAGTCAGTCCTAATGTACTAGCTTATATCAGTGTTCCCAGTTATGTTCTCTTAAGGCTGTACTTTTTTTGGTAACTTATAACTGCTATAATTAAATAATTACAATTATAAATAGGTTGGAAGTTATGTTTACTGTGTCACCCTTGCTATTATGCAAGTTCAATAATCAAAAGTACATGCCTGTCCAGTTTATTTGCTGCATTCTGAGTGTCTGTCATAGAACCTTGAACAAGATAGACACTCAGAAAATATGTAATGAATAAACATATGAATGAAATATGGTATTTTATTTAAAATAACAATTATAATTTATTATAGTCTATACAATGGTTAGGTAGCATATTGATCACACAGCATTTTAATATTTTTTCTTCTAGAGCTACTGAATCTGTCACAGTATGGTATTTTTCATTGTTTTCATTTGTTAGTTGCTTTTTAAGAGTTTCCATGAGTTTCTCTCATTTCAAATATCATTTTGCTGAACTGTGGGAAGCAAAAAGATTTATATAAAAAGCAAAAAGACTTGGGGAGCTAAAATGGCTGCTTTGGGCAATTAAAATTCAGCCAGTTCCCATAAGTGCCTGTTGTGCATGATACAACCCTGAGAGTAGTAAACTTATAACTTCCCTAAAATCAAGTGCTTCAAGGTTTATGACCCCTGCCTTTTTCTTCCCCTATCAAGGGGTCACAAGATAAGATGTGAATAACAAATGTTTCTTCAAAAACTGATTGATGAGGCGCCAACTGGGTTTTAGGATCTGTGCGTGTACTCAAGGTCAGGCCTCAGCATATATATCACGAAGGCTGCTTAATAAAGTTGAACATTGTTCCTCTTGCAAGTTTTGTGTCCCTGTGTGTTTGTCTGTCTGTGGCGCCTTGTCTCCTCTGTTACTTGTATTATTATTATTTATGTTAAGCTCTCAGTGCGGTGGGCAGAAGAGAAACTGAGGCAGCTAGCGTGCTGCACTGAACTACATTATTAGAAAAATTAAAAATATTCAAAGCAATAGACTTTTTAATTTCTTTCATGTCCTTACAATCTTTATGATTCACTCATTCCTATAAGTTTGGTTGGTTATAGATTCTAAGTCCAAATTCATTTTCCCCAGGACTTTGAAAACATTTCTCTATTTTCCCCAACATGTAGTATTTACTAAAAAGACCTATGATATCCCATTCTCTTTAAGAAAAAATCTTTTAAGAAATTTTGCTTTTTTTTCTGGAAGCTTTCTAGCCTTTTCCGTTTATTTGATGGTATAAAAAAAGAATATATTTTACATGGGAATTTCATTTTTTATTTTACCATCCAGGTGTTCTGTAAGACTTTTCTGTGACTCTGAAAAATTCATTTGTATGATGTCTTTGATAAGTTCCTTCTTTCCATTTTCTGCTTTTGTTTCATTTTACTTCATTTGTCCTTTGTCGAAGTCTTATTATTTGGTTCTTAGTATCCTGAGCTTTTTACTGTCTCTGTTTTCATTATTTTTCTAATTTTGCCTTTCTGCTCAAAATTCTGGGACATTCCTTCATGTTTCCCTTTCAACCTATCTAGTAAATATTACATTCCTTCACTCATATTTTTAAATTACCAACTTGCTCTTATTTTGTGAATGTTTTATTTTTGAGTCTTTCTAAGGCCACTAATTAAAATAATTTTTTGAAAGTGCTCTTCTTTTCCCTAAGTAATTTATCATCTATTTATTGTGTATAAAAAGTTTAGTTTGTTTTTCATAGTTATAATTTCTCTCTCTGCCCTCTTATCTTGTTGAATATATGTAAGAATTTCTGGTTATATCTTTATAATTAAGAATGAAGAAACTGTCTTCATGAAATATAGAGCAGATGTCTGCCACTATACTGAATGATTCTAAGTATAGATAGACCATCCTATGAATAGATAAGCTAACTAGAAAATTGATGAAGTTTGTAGAGTATGCAGTAAGATTTTATAGTGAGCAGGCAAGAATGAGTATGTAGAGTATATTTTTTCATTTAAATTTAAAAAAAGGATAAGAATGAACTCTTATGGCTCTGAAATAGTGCTAGTTCTTAATCTGTATGCCAATAGTTATTATTATTATTATTATTATTATTATTGTTGTTGTTGTTCAGTGCTGGGGATTTAACCCAGAGTTTTGCACAAGCCAGGCAAGTGCTCTACCAGGGAGTGCACATCCAGCCCCATTCATTATTATAAGAGAATATATTCTTCCCATTTTACAGCTTATGTGTGTGAGTTTGTGTGTGTGCATGTGTAAATGTGTATGTGCTTGATTTCGTCTTTGTTATTGTTTTTTTCTAGCTGAAATAAATGCTATATATGGAAAATTATATTTGCTAAAATTAGCCATGGCACTATAGATCATCACACATATTTAAAATATGTGTTTTCTCTATAGTGGAGGAGATTGATGGTCTCTCTTTTTAGATCTGAGTGGGTCCATAACTATAAAAAAGTGATGTTTTGTGATTTCAGAGAATAGGTTAAAAAAAGGCAATATAACTTTTTTTGATATTCACTCTTGGAATCACATTTCCATAAAGTAGAAAATAAAATAGCTACACAGCGTGGCACACATAGGTGTACTGCTCCAGAGCTCTGACTGAGATCTCAAATGACAGTTATTATCAAGTTTCAGACACATGAATGAACAAGGCATCAGTTAATTTTTACCTAATTATTTAGTCTTCTCTGCCTTCAAGCTATTCTCAATGACACTGTATAGATAAAGATAACCTGTCTCCCCTGAACCCTTCCCAAATTGCAGTTTTGTGAGCAAAACTTAGCCACTAAGTTTAGGAGGTTTATTGCCCAGAAACAGATTACTGGGTCATTTTGCTATCCTTTCACATTTTTAGATGGGTAAAGGTAATAGAGAAAAACAGAAAATGCTTTTCACTGATAAAACACTTAGGGTAGGAGAATTTATTTCCTCTGCTTCCATCCCTCTTTTTTAATACTTCCCTCTGTTCCTGTCAGTCAGTGCTGAAGCATTCACTGAACTGTACTTCTTATGAATCTTCTGTGCATTACTGTAGACTCTGTGTTCTTTCATCCAACAGACATTCACTTCCATTATGCCCTTCAGAATTTGTGAAATCATTCGTATGTTTATCAGTTGCCTTTTGTTTTCCCCTTTTTTAAATTCCTTTACTGTATTTTCATCAGAGTTTTTTTTCTGATTTGTTTTCTTTTTATTATTAAAGAGGCTGAATGTTTTTTTTTTATCAGATTAATGATGATTTTTTTTCAAAGTAATTTTAAAAGGTCAGTCATTTCTTAAATGGACAAATATTCTGAACTAAATGTGTTTTGAGAGTTAAAAATTCTATACTGGATAATAAGTAAACTTCATGATATAGCAAAAGTCCTTTTAAAATGCTTATTGTGGTGAGAAATCTATCTTCTCAACAAGTTTTAAGGATTCAATATAGTATTGTTGAATATAAGAACAATATTGTGCATCAGATATCTAAAACTTACTCATTCTACATAATCAAAACTTTATGTACTTTGGTTAGTAACTTGCCATTTCACCTCTCTCCAGTCCCTGGCAACCACTATTTCATTCTCTGAATCTATGATTTTGACTCTTTCAGATAGCTCGTTAAGTGAAATCAGGCAATATCTGTTCTTATGTGACCATCTTATGTGACCTTATGTGATCATAATTCATCAAGTTTCAACCATGCTGTCACGTATTATAGAATTTATTTCCTTTCTAAGCTTTGATAATACCTAAGTAATTATCATATGTGTATACCTCATCAATGTTTTGAAAGGAAAGAGAAATAAGCAGCTGTGTTCAGTGTTCAATGTAAAAAATACTCTAATGCTTTTGTAAATTGTTTTATACTTTCATCAGGTATACACTGAACAGTTACCAATTATGTTTTTGTATCAAGCCCTCAATTTTATGAATGACATATGATATAAGAAAATGTAAACTTTATGAAACTCTGCCCAATAAAACTTTCTGCAGTGATGGAAATGTTCTATTTTGTGCTATCCAACACTGCAGTTATTAATTACACAGATGGCTATCAAGTACTTAAAATGTGAATAGTGCACCGGGAAGCTGAGTTTTTAAATTTTTAGTTAATTTTATTGATTGATTGATTGATTGATTGATTGATTGCTGTACTGGGGATTGAACTCAGGGGCATTCTGCCTCCGAGCTGTACTCCCAGCCCTATTTTTTATTCTTTACTTTTTGAAACAGGGTCTCTCTAAGTTGCGGAGGTCCTCACTAGGTAGCTAAGGCTGGCCATGAACCCAGATCCTCTGGTCTCAGCCTCCCAAATGCTGGGATTACAAGTGTGTGCCACCACGCCCGGCAGTTAATTTTAATTCACTTACATTTAACTAGTGGCCTGTGTCTAGTGGCTACTTTATTGGTTGGGTAGCTTAGCTTTAAAGCACACTTGCCTCTAAATTTAAGAAGTGATATTTTGCAGTGCTTAAACAACAGCTGGAAACTCTCATTTTTAAAAATTCTGAAAAGTGACAGTGAGGTGGAAACTTCTATCAGTAGTTGTAATTTTAGATGCTCTAAAGGGCTTTTAGACTTTCTAACATGCTTTTCTTTTCTAATTATTTTATTTGTTCTATGAGTAAATAATTCTCTTAGATGAAATATAACCTCTTGTGAAACCTCTTGCCATGGCCTATAACATGAGTTTTAGTAAAAAGAATGCATTTCTTATAATATCAGGTAAAATGTTATTTTTTTATAACTTGCTTCTTTACTTTCAAACAATACTATAATTCCTTACTTTCTATTTTAAAATATTTATCCATTTTAAAGGTTCCCTTGGATTTAGATTACTTTGCAGATATGTTGACTACTTAGTACCCTAAGCCTCTTGAATTATAAGGAAAATTTGAAACAATAATCCCAAAAGAGGATTGAGTAAATAGAATGTTTAACAAACAATATGAAACATTTCTTAAAATAGAAATACAATTATGTATATAAATTTGTAGACCAAATACATATATATTTTACAATATCCATGTACTAAGAATACATTTTTAGGAATGATAGATTTGTATGTATATATTACTTTTGTAAAATGTTACAAATTAAATATTGTAGTGATGTATAAAGGAAAAAAATCACCCCAAATCTTACCCTTCAAAGATAACTCCTTCATATTTTGGAGACCATGTGCAAAAAAACCCATTCTATCTTTACAAAAGTGACATATCTATCGTCAGCGTGTAAAATATTTTGTTGAGCTTCATATGCAATATCAGAAAGTCAACTTTTCTGTTTCACTTTAAATAAAGATAAAGCAAATTGGAATATTTCCACTGTTTACAGTCTTCCTAGTGCAGACTTATATGGGTTTTGCTTTACAATTCTCCATTAGTTTATTTTACAAATAGGTATATGATTATTTATTTTAAAACAGAAAAGTATTGTATCTGAAAACAGGCATTTTGGATTAGAGGTAGCAGATTTTTTTATTGGTGCATTGTAATCATACATCTTAACGGAGTACAAGCTGGTAGAGGCATACATGCACTCAGCACTCATTCGACCCTTCCCCAATTCCCACCCCATTTTCTTCCCCCTCCCTCCTTCTCATATTCGGCTTAGTGATTGACTTTGAGTAGTTGACATTTCACCAAATGTAATATTTAATAAGCCCCATGGATTTTTATAAAATATCAATTGAATATTTTTAGAATATAAGAAAATTATAGATTTCAAACACTGTGTTTACTAATTTGTAATTTACTTATTTTATTAATTTAATTTTTAGTCACTATGCACAAAACATTTTGCTTTGCTTAGCATATTAGTAAATTAAATTGGTAATGTATCTCCTTTTTACATTTTATCAGTGAAGAAAGATTTGACATTGAAAATATAGCTTCCTTTGGTGATGAAAAATAATATAAAAGAAGCACATTTCTGTACAGTTCATCTTAGAACCTTGCTTATGTGATTGACATATCATTAATGTTACTGAAAAGTCAGTAACACATTGATGTCAGCTGAGCATATGAGGATATGTAAAAATTTGTAAAATGTCTACTATATATTTTTTGCTAAATATCCCATAACAGGAAATAACAATGTGAAGCAAATTACTTTAATATATTCAATAAAATATTAGTATTTCCTTAAAGTTTGGATGATGTGCTTTAACTAATGAAATGTTCTGAGTGTTCTCCTTTGTTTCAAAGTCATAGCAAATTGCCTTAACTACATTGGATCTAAAATTTTATCTTGAAGTAGCAATAGAAATGGACTTTTCAAATTATGTTGTTTGTCCTGTCTCTAATCATGGGAGAATACACTCAATGATACACTTTAGGAAGATATGCTATAATGTGCAATTTTTATTGCAGCTGGGACTGAAACATTAAGGTGGTGGGTATAAAATAAAACTTACTATAGGAAATGGAATTTCTTTATCTTAATATCTATTAGACATTGACTTATACAAAGGCTTAAATATGATGACAAATTTGATCCTGGTCAAAAATGGAGTCTTAAGTTTTATATGTTATTTATTTCTTAGCGACTCGCAAACTGTAGAGGACCCATTTTAGAAGACCCAAAATGCAAATAGGAGTAAGCAATCTGACTAAAAGAAATAGAATTTACTTAAGAATATTAGTTGGCTCACAGAATACCTGGAAATAACAATGATCCAGATGTAGAGATTTACAATCAGAATCAATGCTCAACCACTTCGCATGAGTGTTCCAGGGGGAAACACAAATTCTGCTATATGTTATGTCTGCAATTTCACATTGCTTATTTATGAACTGAAGTATATTTTTTAATTTTTATTTGTAAATTTAATTGTATTTTAATAATGCATTATAATTTTATATAATGTGGGGTTCATTGTTACATATTTGTACATAGTATAATTTGGTCAATTTCATTCCCTAGTACCTTCCCTTTCTCTCCTCTCCTCTGTCCCCCTCAATACATTGCTCTATTTCTATTTTCATGAGATTCCCTTTTTTTGTTGTTTTCTATCTAGATTCCACATATGAGAAAAAACTCACATGAAACATTCTTGAAATGACTGAGACTGTGTTTTGGTAGTTTTCCATAATCCAACTCTACTCAGAACAACAGTTTTGAGATATATTAGAAGCATGGATTCTTAAAAAATAAACATTTTAAGTGGTACTGGGGATTGAACTCAGAGGCATTCTGCCTCTGAGCAATACCCTCAGCCCGATTTTTTTTTTCTTTATTTGGAAACAGGCTTTCACTAAGTTGCAGAGAGCCTCACTAAGTACCTGAGGCTGGCCGCGAACCTGGATCCTCCGGACTCAGCCTCTCAAATGCTGGGATTACAAGTGTGTGCCACCACGCCCGGCTTCAAAAGACAATTTTTTTTTCTAAAGAAAGAAATTATTAGCACTTGCCTAAGGATAGTGGAGTTGTGAGGACAAGTGAGATGCAGGTGTAGTTATAAAAGGGCAACATCACACTCAGACATACACATACATGCAAGAAAATGAGAAATGTGAATTTAAAATACGGGTGATTTGTATCAATGTCAATATGCTAGTTGTGATATTACATTACAGTTTTGTAAGATATGACCTTTGGGGTATGGAGAATTGTTAAAGTGTAGAAACAATCTCTATGTATCTACTTTTACAACTACATGTGAATCAAAAGCATCTCAAAACAGTATAATTAAATTTATTACAGTTTTGACTAGAATTATATATTGGAGAAATGAGAGAAAAGGGAGAAATTGTATATTATCTTTTATTATAATTTTGTATGGTACAAAACTTATAGAAATCATGGGATTAAGGGTATTATGTTGATGTGTGAACTTAAATTTGGGTTATGAAGAAAGTTAATAAGCAAAGTCAGGCAAAAGCAATTTTCCAACAAGTGTTTAGGCAAAAATAATATAGATGATATACTCTCAGTGATGTAAAATTAACTATACTCATGTGTGTATATTTGTGTCTTTGAATGCTGAAGCTGTATGAGAGAATGGTTAAACCAATACATAATCCTCTAAGGCAAGAGAACAACCTCTAGGGCAACAGACTAATTCGTTAATAGAAAAAATATATGAGTAACAAAGGTTGACTATTAAGTCTAAACAGTAAATATAAAGTCTCATCTCAAGTAATGTTAAGGAACCCATTGAATTTCACACAATAGTACTAATGAGTGTTTTAAAGTACATAAGCAATATTTTTCCCTAGAGAATGAATTTTTGAAATACAGGATTGGATAAATTGCAAATAGACTATATAAGAAGAGGATACTTTAAAAAGTTATGTAATTATTATATAAAATTATATTACATACATAACTTTCCAACAGTCCTCTCAGATTAGGGCTAAAGCAATTTACTAATTTAAATACAATTCTTTAAAATTCATGTCCAAGCAGGGCGTGGTGGGGCACACTTGTAATCCCAGTACTTGGGAGGCCGAGACTGGAGGATCCAGGTTCATGGCCAGCCTCAGCTTCTTAGTGAGGCCCTCCACAACTTAGTGAGATGCTGTTTCAAAATAAAGAATAGAAAATAGAGCTGGGGGTGAAGCTCAGAGGTACAGTGTCCCTGGGTTCAATCCCCAGTACTGCAAAAAATAAAAATAAAACAATAAAATTCATTCCATTATACAAAGAGATATAAATTATGTATGTGCTGATTGACAATCCTTTTGCCTGTCTCCAAATTCTGCTTTTTCTTGTATTACTAAATGCTTATTTTCTACACCATTCCTGAATCACATTTACTTCATTTTCTTGAAAATTACCTTGATTAAAATGAATTTGACTCCTTCACTCCCCTAAAATATCTCACAACAACAGTACTTACTAAACTGTGTTTCTTGCATTGTTAGTGCAGGATAAACGTTTCTTCTGTCAGAAAATAACAAATGCAGAAATTATGTTTACTATAGCTGCTGCAAATATCTTTCATTTATTTAAAAATGTAGCTGGTATTCATTTTTCTTCTAAAAAGATAACTTGTAAAACTCAATATTTCTGTTTTTGATATTTTAAAATAATATAATCTTTTCTGATCACTTGAATTTTTTGCTTTTTGAAATTGCAGTGTCTTTTGAATGTCCTTCATCTTTTAAATCTTATATTCTACAGATTTAAATATATATATATATATCAATATATTATATTCTTTTACAAAAGATTGTGAGAAATTGAAGCAATTTAAGTAAACAGGCAGAAATTATTTTGTTCAGAATGTGAAGTCATTATGCTCTTTAAGCTAAAGTATAAGCAGGAGAAAAATGTGTTGTCTCTGATACCCTGGGTGTGCCGTGTCACGTCTATTTCTGCTTCAAGACTTTGGCTTGCACACTGCACATAATACTGGAATGTGGTGAGCCAAACCCAAGTGTCCTTTGAGAGTTAGATACATCTTTGGCTTTAATGGAGCATCTTAATATATATATATATATATATATATATATATATATATATATATATATATATATATATATTAATATATATATTTATATATATATGTATATATATGCTCCATACAGTTGTAGATGTCCACTTTTTATAGTTTTTATAATAAAAACTTATTTCAAATAAATCGTATCTGCTCCAATTTAATTATAAACTTGTGTATGTGGTTTATTGTTCCTAAATGTTGTCTCTATTTTCCTAAATGTACTATTTTTCTGCTTATTTATTTGAAGGGGGAATCAAGCCCATGTTCAAGGATTTGAATCTTCTGAAACAGCCACAGACAAAATGACAATGGCTATTTTGAAGATATATTTTATGAATGTTTCTTCTATTACCCAGATTTTTTGTCATTCCTCTAATGTGATTTCATAATTATCAAAATATCTTCTAATCTAAAATTTTTCATTACCAATTCTAATTTTTGCCTGACAATTGCCTCTCTATTCCTAAAGTGAAGGAATTTAGTATATTTGGATATTAGTAAAATTAAAACAATTCCTGCCTCCTAATAGTTTGAATAGTTAATATAGCAATTTTTAATTTGTTTTACAGTTCCTTATTCACTTTTCATAAGCAAAATCTTTCTTAGAACAAACAGAATCAAATAAAAATAACTCTGCAAGGATAATTGAACCATATAATTTCCTTAATAAAAAGAATAGAGCTGGGCGTGGTGGCACACACTAGTAATCCTAGTCCTTGGGAGGTTGAGATAGGAGGATCACAGTTTTGTGGCCAGCCTCAGCTACTTGCGAGACCCTCACAACTTAGTGAGACCTTGTTTCAAAATAAAGAATAAAAAATAGGGGGCATAGCTGGAAGGCAGAATGCTCCTGGGTTCAATCCCCAGTAGTGCTACATAAACAAATAAATAAATAAATAGTAATGCTTTCTTCAAATCTTCAATAATCATATAACATCCATTTGGAAAAATGTGAGAATTTAAATAAAAAATGCCGACTGGTGCTCTTTTATCACAATTTATTTTTGAAAAAGCACATAAATGTAAACATATGAGTCATAAAATTAGTTTTATAAAATAATCAAATTTATTTTAAAACTAATAAAGTAATTTGAATAGTAATTTCCAAATTAGCATTATTTCAAAAATGTAAGTGCCTTAAGCATTATTTATTATTATATTATTTGTAAATTACATTAATTTTATACTCCATGAAAATGCACTTTTCTTGTTTCTAGGCTCTTTCAAACAATTAATTCATATCCATTCCCCAGCACTCATTTTTTATATAGGAAGAACCAAGTAATTATCATATAAATGCATTAATAAATGAATTAATTTTTGACACTTTAAATTTTAAAACTATTTTTCAATTTAAAGAAAGAAAATAAGGATATAGTTTATTATAATAGACAATCCTTTAATAAATTACTATTATAAATTTAGTTTCTACTCATATCCTGTATTTGTTTTTAAGGACTACTACATCAAACAACCACAAACTGCGTATCTTAAAACAAAAGAATTTTATTTTTTCATAGTTTTGGAGGCTAGGAATCTGAAATCAAGGTGTTAATGGGGCTCTCCTTTTTTAAAATGTTCTGTGGGAGATTTGATTCCTGCCTTTTCCAGCTTCTGTTAGCTAAAACAGTTTCTTGGCTTGTACTTTCATCACTACAATCTCTGTCTTCATGGTCACATTTCCTCTATTTCTTCTTTATTTTCCTTCTCTTTCATTGTAGGTCTCAAATACGCTTCTGTCTTTTTTCTTTTTTCTTCTTTTTATTTTGTGGTGCTGCAGACTGAACCTAAGGCATTCTACCTCCAAGCTACACTCAGACCTATAAAACGTTGCTAAGAGTACTGCTAAGTTGCTGAGGATGGTCTGGAACCTGCGATACTCCTGTCTCAGCCTTATCTTTTTCTTATGAGGGCACTTCTCACAGAATTAAAAGTCCACCAGGATAATCCAGAAAGATAACCTTTTCTTAAGGTCATTAACCATATCTGCAAATATCCTTCTTCCAAATGAGGTAACATACAAGGGCTCTGAGAATTGACATGAGCCATTTCAATCCACTGTATCGCCCTATTATTGTGGGGGTGGCCACGCCCCCTGCCACCATGAGGCACAGCGAAGATGGCCCCAGAGGAAGAGGAGAGAGCGGAGACTTAATTTGTTTAATGATGAGTTGATTTGATACTTGCACTTCCGCGTGCATGGACAGTGCGTGATCAGGCTCCTGATTGGCACTATTCCGCGTGATCACTAGGAGGATTGGGTCTCGTCAGCGTGCACAGGTTGACCTTTACGCAGATAGGCTTGGGCACCTTATTTAAGCCCGGCTTTGGGGGGCAATAAACGGAAGTGCTCCAGATACTCTGTCTCTGTCGCGGCTCATTTGGAACGTGGGTGCAGCACAATCTTCCTTTTCCAAGGGACCCGCCAGTGGGCATTTCCCAGGGTGAGGGGTGATCGCAGGTGAAGGGGCGAACAATGGACCGACATATTGTGATTATATTAACTCTGTGAAAAAAAAAAACAGAGTTAATTCCTTACAAATTACAAATATAAACTCATGTGGATTAAATATTTAAATGCAAGAACCCAAACTATGAAAATATTATAAAAGACAAATGCATTAAAATATCAGCCTTGACAATGCTTTTTCTGGATATGACCCTTCCCCCAAAGCAAAAACAACAAAAGCAAAAATTGACAAATGGAATTTCATCAAACTTAAAGGCTTCACTGCAAAGGAAATAATCAGCATAGTGAGGAGACAACCTACTCAATGGGAGAAAATATTTGTAAACTACACTTACTACAAGAGGTTAATATTCAAAAGGAACTCAATTCAATAGTATATTTCTCTCAATTCAAGAGTATATTAATCTTCTATATTATTTAGTTTTGAATCAGAATTCAAATCTATTCAACTGTCACAATAAGAGTATAATAACTAGAAACCCCAAAATATTTGAGAATACAGAGAAAGCCATCCTGAGATAAAATATTGCTATAGATAAACTGTGCATATATAATGAACATGTGACCTTACTATACATATAGAATTATTTTTACTTATATTCATGACAACTATCAGAGTTTATTGAATATCAAGTGCTATATTTCACAAAGATTGATTGGCATTGGTAAATTGAAATTTTATTTTTACAAATGTTATCTGTCAGAAGTTTAATTGAAAAACATTCAGACATGAAGCCCTCACTCTGTAAATGGTAATATTAATCATTATATTATTACCATTGTAACATTTAGATTACAGAAGATACTGGAGTTCTCATTAGGTTGTGTTGGAGTTGATGGATTCGTTCACAACTTCTAAACTGGTAACTCAGTCTATTACTATACAGATTGAAGTTATTCTAGCTGATCATAGTTGAAGAATGTGTGGCAAGCAAGACATTAATCACACAAGCATCCATACTTTCTATCCCTAGTATACAAAGATGCTGACTGAAACAAAAGTATTGATTTTTGTTTCTCTTTTGTTTCTTTCCATATTTGGGCAACTGCTTGTACCTCCTCAGTTCACCATAGAAATATGAGTTTAGTTTCATTCTTTTGCATTTAGGAAGTCTGCTCATTAAGTTTTATTCCATTTCTACTATGTTAAGATAATGTATTCTTGGTCTAACTCAAATTAATTACATTTCAAAATCAATAAATATTTGAATCCTCAGATCATATGCATCAAACAATATCTGAATTATGTTTTAACAGAAAATTTAATGTAGTGACAAATTACTGGCATTTATGTTGATTTTCTCACTTGTGTTATATTACTGAACATATTATTAGCTTAAGTACAAAAATGTCGTAAATGAGATATTACAAGTATAGTCATGTGTTGCTTAATGATGGTATAAAGTCTGAAAATATACCATTAGACAATTTTGTTGTTACACAAACAACATGGACTGTACTGGCAGAAATTAAAATGGATGTGATGTCACTACAACACAATCTTCTGAGACCACATTCATATATGCAGTCCGTCCTTGCCTGAAATGTCATTATGTTGTTTGTGACTGATTTGTGTTTATCTTTACACTAAACATCATTCCTACAGTATGCCTGGAAAATATTAGCTTTAGAAAACAATAGTTGCTGCATCATATGGTATGTTCATTCCCATACATCTGAGGATTCTCCATACTGTTTTCCAAAATGGTTGCACTAGTTTGCAATCCCACTAACAGTGTATTAGAGTTCCCACTTCTCCACATCCTCGCCAGCAGTTATTGTTCGTGTTTTTTATGATTGCCATTCTGATTGGAGTTAGGTGAAATCTCAAGGTGGTTTTGATTTGCATCTCTCTGATTGCCAATGATGTGGAACATTTCCTCATACATTTATTGGTCATTTGTATTTCTTCTTTTGTGAAGTGTCTGTTTAGATCCTTTGACCATTTTTTGATTGGGTTATTTGCTTTCTTAGCTGTGATTTTCTTGAGTTCTTTGTATATCCTAGATATTAGACCTCTATCCGAAGAGTAATTGGCAAAATTCTTCTCCCACTCTGTAGGCTTTCTGTTTAGGTTCTTGATAGTTTCCTTTGCTGCACAAAAGCTCTTCAGTTTAATGCAATCCCATGATTGATCTTCCTGAGGGTTGCTTGTGCTTTTGAGGTCTTGTTGAGAAAGTTTTTACCTGTGCCTATGTGTTCAAGTGTTGGTCCTATGCCCTCTTCAAGTAGGTGCAAGGTCTCTGGCCTAACTTCCAGGTCTTTGATCCACCTTGAGTTTACTCTTGTTCAGGGTGAGAAAGTGGGGTTTGTTTCCATTTTCCTGCATATGGTTAACTAGTTTTGCCAACACCATTTGTTAAAGAGGCTATCCTTTTTCCAGTGTATCTTTTTGGCTCCTTTGTCAAAAATCGGTTGACTGTAAGTCTGTGAGTCTGTTTCTGAGTCTTCTATTCTGCTCCATTTGTCTAGGTGTCTGTTTTTGTGCCAATACCAAGGTGTTTTTATTACTGTGGCTTTGTAGTAGAGTTTGAAGTCAGGTATTGTGATACCTCCTGCATGGTTCTTGTTGCTAAGAACTACTTTGGCTATCCTGGGCTTTTTGTTTTTCCAGATGTATTTAAGGACTGATTTTTCTATGTCTGTGAGGAGCACCCTTGGTAATTTCATGGGTATTGCATTGAATCTGTAGATCACTTTTGGGAGTATGGCCATTTTGATGATATTTATTCTGCCTATCCAAGAGCATGGTAGATCCTTCCATCTTCTAAGGTTTTCATCGATTTCTTTCTTCAACTTTTTGTAGTTTTCCTTATAGAGGTCTTTTACCTCCTTGGTTAGGTTTATCCCTAAGTATTTTATTTTTGGGGGTGCTATTGTGAGTGGAATTGTTTTCTTGTATCTACCCAAAAGAATGGAAACCAAACTATCAGACCGACATATGTGTATCTATGTTTATAGCTGTACAATTCACAATAGCCAAACTATGGAAGCACCCAAGATGTCCATCGACAGATGAATGGATTACAAAACTATGGGCTATGTACACAATGGAATTTTACTCAGCTATAAAGAAGAACAAAATCATGTTATTTGCAGGGAAATGGATGCAAGTGGAAAACATTATGTTAAGTGAGATTAGCCAGTCACAAAGAGTAAAGAAGCATATGTTCTCCCTTATATGTGGATGCTAGGGAGATGATGTGGCATAAAAGGGTCTTCAGATGAAAAAGGAGAGACTCTCGAAAGCAAAAAAGTTGATTTAACCAAAGGGGTTGGAAGGGGGGGGCACACTAATGTATATCAAGGTTACTCACTAAACTGAACCTGAGGGAGGGAGGACGGGGGAGCGGGGTGGGAATTTGGGGAAGGGGTCAAATGAGAATTGTGAGCACATTTATCATTATCGATTTGTACCTAAAAAGATGTATGCTTACAATATATGAATAAAAATAAAAATTAAACAAAAAATAAAAAACACTATGCAAAACTGCCTGCAAAAAATAAAAGAAAACAATAGTTAATTTTTGAGCATTTCTCGTGCTATACACGAGACTAATTGTTATTTCAGCTCACTCCCAGCATAATCTTCTGAGAAGAAGTACTGTTATCTACCCCATTTTATGGATGGTGAAACTAAGGCACAGAGAAATTGAGATCAAGTAGTTGATAGGAGGTTGAGCAGAGATTTGAACCCAGGATGTCTGTCTTTAGCTTATCCTCATGTTTACTTTTCACAACTACTTACAGTTTGCCAAGTGATTATAAATCTTATTGCCAATGAAAACTTTAAATACAGTTTTACTGTTATTGTTATTTATTTTTAATTCTTTAAGTCTTGAAGGGAAAGAATGTCAATTGTGGTATACAATTTATATACTGGAGAATACCAAAGAGAGCTATGAAATCTGCAATGTCAATGTCAGTGGAATCAAATATAATACAAAGATGTTAAGATCAATGTAGGGGATCCCGAATGTGACTGAAGTTTCCCAACATTTCCCAAAATGTGTTATTTAGATTTGAAAAATCTAAAATATTTTCAAGAAATTCTTGATTCTCCAAAACTTAAAAAAAAAAGAAAAATAATCATCATACAGAAGGGAAATGTAGTGAAGTTTATTTTCTCTTACATAAATAATTTTGTCAGGAGAGGTATTTTAAGTGATTGTTTTCATAGCAAGGTTAGATCCCTTTATCTTACTTCTTGGGAAAAATTAATTGCTTCTGTATTGTGTAAGTTATATCTTTTTATTAATTTTTATTGGTGCATTGTAATCATACATCTTGATGAATGTTTAAGTTATATCTGCTTGGGGAAAGTCCAGCAGATAAGCATGGGAATAATTAGTTTTGAATACTTAGTAGGTTTAGAAAATCTTTACCAAACACAAAAGAAATTTAAAAGAGAAAGAGAGAAAGAGAGAGAGAGAGGGAGAGAGAGAGAGAGAGAGAGAGAGAGAGAGAGAGAGAGAGAGAGAGAGATATGCAAGCCTTTTGTTAACCATTTGAGCACTACTGAGAAACTTCCAATTTGTAGCAAATATTCAAGGATTCATCTGTGGCTGGACTTGAGTCAATAATTCATCTTTTCAGATACTGATTCCAGACTCAAAAGTTTCACCATATTACTATAACTTTTGCGACTTTTCCTGTCCTTTTCATCCCTGAATCATTCAGGTCTTCCTTGCCACCCTTCATAATAAAAAACAAAAATCCCAGTTCATTTCAAAGTATTAATTAAATAAACGTTTTAAAATTTACTGTATGTCATCTACGTTTTTGTAAATAAAACTTTAGGTTTTTTTAGATGTAAGAATTTGGAATAATTTTTAATCATTAGCTAAGAAAATCAAATATATTTTATTTCTCCCCTTGATTTCATTGATTAAGTGTAACTGAACTGACAACCAAAATGAGTAAATGATTAATCTAAAATCATCAAATGACTGTATTTATAAGATATGCTTTAACTGTTTCTGATTTTGTTTTTTCCTGAGGAAAGGAAAATTCCTATACATTATTGTCTACATCATTCATTTCTAGTTTGGAATCACGGAAAGAGCTGTGCATTGCACAAATCTTTAGGCTGGAAACTTTTGTGCAGATTTTTAATGTTGAAATTAATGTGATTAAGACATTGCAATTTCAAATATCATGAACTCAGATTATGCTACTAGAGTCTCTAAAGAGAATGTATTACTGCTTAGGAGAATGAAAGGAAAAATAGTATACAGAAAATTTGGAGGCTGTCTTTTGTTTCAAACATTAATTCTGAGAATTTCTTCCTTGGTCTTTAGTCATTCCATTTTTGATTATCAAAGAATTACCATTGTTTATTTATTTTTACTTTATTGTTTAACTCTGTACCCAAAGGTCAGAATAGCAAAAAAATGAGAGAAGATATAAAATCACAGTGTTTTCATAACCCAGCATGTGTCTCTGATCCTTGCAGCCTGTGTCTATGGAAAGCTCTGTTAATTTCCAGCAAGCTCTGCCATCCTGGAGCTAGGCTTAATGTGCAAGCCAGATTTTCTTTCTTCATTTCCAACTTGTTTTTTTTTCAGAAACATTGAAATAGAATCTTTAAAGAGTTGACTGCCTCTCTATAGAAGAAATCTGCAATTAAGCCAAGCTAAAAATGTTACCTTTTTATAAAAATGCACATGCTCACTAGGTTACTTTTTAATTTCTTTCTCCACAACCAAGAGGATAATTTAAGTAATGGTTAGGGCATCTGTTGGGTATTAGTGCTCCACTGCTGTATAATAGCAGAATGTACTTTAGTATAGAAGCAGAAAAAATATCCAATATTCCAGAATATTTGGGGGTAACAAACAAACACTGCCTTCTTTTTGTAGTTTGGCTCACTCCTAGTGACTTCAAGGTACTTTGATTTCAATCATCCAAGATTTATTTTATAAAATAGCCAAAAAGTAAACAATCATCTGTTAACTAAACAAAAACTGATACATTATTATGCAGATACTTGGTGTGCTTATGAATCCATATTATCTGTGATTTAAAGTCCTCAACAAATGGAGATTTTTAAAGACAAGTAGTTGGTATTGTAGTGAAGTAAAAGTATGCTAAATATCTTCAAGGACTGATTCCTCATGCTAGAGATCAATAAACACTGCCTGTCAAGAAGCAAAGAGTAAATAGTTATGTCTTTGTGGTCCATATGGTCCCTGATAAGACAACCAAATATAGACAGTGGATGAATAGATGATTATGGGTACATTTCAATAAGACTTTATTTAGAAAAACAAGCAGTGCAGCAGATTTGACCCATGAGCTATATTGTATCAATTCCTTCCTTAACTTCTTGATGACATCCATTTCATTTATATATATTGTTTATAAATGTAATTTTGCAACAAAATACAAATTTATTTAATCTATCTGATAACAAATAAATAAAATAATTTCCTACATTAAATATTTTACATGTTCTTGGTGACATTTTAAACAAATAAAATAATTTAGTGAAACATTATACATATAATGCCTTATTATTTTTATTTTAGTGAAACATTATATATATAATGCCTTATGAAAGTATAAAATAATATCTCAACATCAAAAATAAATTGTAAGCTAACTTCTGGCTTCTTAACTTCTTATACTTTATTTAAATTGCTTATTGTTATATTGTAGGAAAAATACAGTAAGCTTGACAATTAATGTTTTATAATTCTTTTTCAGTTCTGAAGTCTAAGTACTCATTTTACCTTAGGTAAATCTTTACACTCTCAGAGTGTACTCTGTTTCCTTCATATAGCAGTGTGAGTGGGAATAAACAGTACACAAATGGTATGTTTTTCTCTAGTGATAAAGGACATATCACTAGCCAAGCATGGTGGCACATGTCTGTAATCCCAGTACTTGGGAGACTAAGATAGGAGGATTGCAGGTTAGACACCAGCTTCAACAACTTAGCAAGACACTATTTCAAAATAAAACATAAGATAGGGTTAGGGGTCTATCTCATAGGTAGAATGCCCCTGGATTCAATTCTATACACCACCACCTCCCCCCCCAAAAAAAACCAGCATATCACTAGATGAATCGTTGAGTCCTTTAACTCTCTTCTTTGTCCTTAGTTGCTTTCTCTGTATCGAAGGCTGGTTAAGGGCTTGGGATTTTCTCTTATTATAGGTAAGTTTTAAGGGCTCAACTGTGTCTTCTTATTTCCCACAGAACAGGCATAACCTGGATCAGTTAGAAGGGCTTTTGGATTGAATTTCTTTTTCTAGGAAATAATTTATTCCAGTTTTCTTTTACAAAGGTACTAATCCCATACATTAGAGATATACCTTCATTATGTAATCAACTCCAAATGGTCCTACCTTTTTCTTTTGTGATGTTGGGGATTGATTGCAAGGGTATTCTACCTCCAAACTACACCTCCAGCCCTATTTTATTTTTAATTTAGAAACAGAGTCTAACTAAGTTGCTGAGAGCCTTGTTAAATTACTGAAGCTGGCTTTGAACAAACCTGTGATCCTCCTGTCTCAGTCTTTCAAGTACTGAGATTACAGGCATATGCCACCACGCTCAGTAGTCCTACCTCTAAATACCAGCATTTTGGAGCTTATGTTTCAATGTGGAAGGACACAAACATTTAAAGCCTAGCAACTATTTTGCAACTGCCAACCACCAAAAATCTTTCCTTTAAAGGTCTTCTATGGATGTCAGAGCCCACTCTGCTCACATCAGCCAGTTTGCAGGTTCTGACAAGTTAACTTGACCTATAAAAGTACATGACAGGGATTTCTTTTCCTGTGCCCTGAAGAGGAATTCCTTGAGGTGTGTGTTCTTAACAGGTTCCCCAGTTTCCGAGTAGCCTTATCTGTCTCTGGTGTTAACTTTCTGGTGTTAATACATCTTTTATTGAACCCCTCTCATTATCTGTCTTACTTCTTTATGGCCTACTAGTACCTCTGGAGATCACTTCCCAATAACTGTTTCTAGGAGAACTCTGACTAAGAAAGGAGTCCTTTGATATATACAGTATCTCTCTTTATAAAGATGAGAAAATTGAGGCATAGAGAGGCTTAGCAATTTGCTCAAGATCACAGAGGTATTAAGTAAAGAAGCTATGATAAAAATATGTCTACAAAGCTGGATCTCTGAGTCACTTTGCCCTTGGTCTCTCAGTAATCAGAAAAAAATTTCTGAGTAGTTGTTCACCTAAAATTACCTAAAATCGATATTTAATGTTTCTACTGAAGAAGTAATATTAATAATGGATTAAAAGAAATACTTGCAAATATATTTATTACTTTAGGAGCCCTAACATCTACTCAATGATTAAATCAGACGAGTCAAAAACTCTGTACCTGAAACCTATTACATCCTCCTTCAACAAAATAAAGAATCGCATTCAGCAAATTTCACTACATAATGAAGTCATCAGCCCACATCAAATTCTACAGAGATATTCTAGGGGAATGATGCACTAGTGGGAGTATTATGAAGGCCTTCTTGTTACATTGCAGTCTTTTAATGAAAACTTCGGGAGAAATTTCTTAGAAGTGTTGGTATCAGGAATAACAATTTCTTCCTCTGAACATCCATACATTTGCTACCAGAAAAATATCTGGCTTATCCACATCAAATGACATGTCCATGCCATATATAATCCCTGTCTGCAGGTGATAGACCTAAAATTGTTTGAATAACAATAATAACATGCAACACACCTCTGATGCTAACAGCCACTACAAACCCTTCAGAAAGAAGAGGCCAATTATAGGGAGCTGTGCAGGTACTGAGATTACAGGTGTGAGCCACCATACCTAGCTATGTGCCACATTTTTGTTGATATCTACCTTAGCATGCATGCTATTTCTTAGACTCTGTCCTTCATATCAAAGGCTGTGATGGCCAAAATGCTCTCTGTAATCTAGTCTCCACCATCCCTGCTAATGGTGCTCTAGGAGAGGCCCATGACTATGGTGCACACAGGTTGAAGGCTTGGCCCTCACAGCCAAAAGTGCTAGCAATGATTGCCAGTACCTGAGGTATTCACTACTGTCTCTGTGCCTCGTTCCTTGGTCACCTTAAACAATGGAGGTCTGTGATAGTGATGCAGAGGTGCTCAGAAGCAGCAGTTGGGGTACATGTCACTCCCTGGAAGTATTGTGCCCTCTACTCTCTACCTCCACCATATTGTGGACACTAGGGGTTGGGGGCTTAGTAGCCTTCAGCTTGCAAATTTCTAGTTCCCAAGCCAGTTTGGCTAGCACATTTCATAAGTGTTCAATAAGGTATTAACTAGTATCTCTACTGGAGATTGAAACTGTAGAGATTCAATTGTTTCCTGAATTGTAAACTTAGACACAAGTACTACAAGGTATCTGACAGGCACAGTTCTCTTCATGGAAAAACCTGACAGCTGTGATATGAAACAACTACCAGAGTTCAGAACTGAGGCCAGAAGGCAGAGTTCAGGCCAGTGGTTGGAAGGGAGTGTGGTGGTAGCTGGTGGCAAATAGATGCACTATTCCTGGCTCCACCTCTGCAGGTGATAGCAGCAGAGCTCCTTTGGCAAGGAAGATGGAGTAGAGTCCCAAATATGATCCAGTTCTTATTTTTTTCTCTGACCTGACTTCCTCCATCTTCCCCACACCTCATTGTGATGTTCTTTCAACTTTATGAGTAATTTCCTTTCAAAATCCTTAAATTAACTGCTATTACATCTGGAACACTTGTCAAAAATATTCGTGCATATGAATTCTCATATTTTTGGCATCTATTCAAATGTCATCTCTTTAGAGAGATAGTTCATCCTCAAAAACTCAGCATGCACCAATTCTTTTGCCCTGAATCAATAACTTAAAATCAACTATATATTCATCTGCTTGTAAGTTTTAATACTTCTTTTTTCATTCAGTTAGTGGTTAATAACTATCAGGAAGAGAATGTTTCTCATTTCCTATAGTATCTCTAGCAATTTGATCTACTCCTTGTGTCTAGAAGTTGCTCAAGTAATTTATGCAACTAATATTTATTTAAAAGCAGTATTTGCTAGGGCCTTAAGTGTTATGGATAAAGCAGAGACATACAAAAATCCTTGCTTTCTTGGAAATTACTTGCTATCTGAAAGAGATTAACAACAATCAAATAGGGTGAAGAGGAAAATGAGCAGTTGAGGGGAATGGAAAAACTCATAGAGTTTGGGAGCAATTTTGGATGAAGCATGTATGAAAGTCCTTAATTAGTGGTTGATATGAATTAATAAATGAAAGAATTAAGTCTTCAGGTACATTTCTGAGGAATTACTGAAAGAGTATTATCTAAGTCCAAGTTATTTGTGTCTTCTTTGAAACCACAGATTTAGAAAAATTTAGAAAGTTTTTGTATCACAAAAAGGAGAGAGAGAGAGAGAGAGAGAGAGAGAGAGAGAGAGAGAGAGAGAGAGAGAGAGAAAGTCCAGTATTTTAGATATGAAGTGGATATGTAATGTCAGTATTCTGGAATATTGCATTGAAGGCTACAAAAATATTAGATAATTAATGAAATATCTGACATGTAAATTCAAAGTAACAATGGCATAAATGGAATATAATTGTGTGTGTGGCTTAGGAGCGCATTTTTATTTTGGTTGATTTCAAGCTTCATAACAACACATCATGTCTTCATATTACTTAGAAGTTTAAAATGAATTTTTGAAATGGTAGAATTATTTTGCCTCAGTAAAAGAGTATCAGCAATTGCTCCAAATTCCTTTACACTGGTTGGATAATACCCAAATAATTTTCCAAACTAAAATTCTATACATTAAGTTAATAGAAATACAATTGCTTCCTATGTCACTGAATTATGAGTTTCTTGTCATATAACAGGAAATAGTTATAAATTCCTAACAACAGGTTAGATAATTCCATATGTTGTCAAAATCTACAACTATAGTATCTCTTGATTACATTTTAATTAGTGACATAGAATCCAGCTATAGTTGCTGTTGTTTGAAAAGAGGATAATCAGAAATATGGAAAATTTTATTTTACTGATACTGCATTCTGTGATCTGAATGTTGGTGTTCCACAAAATAAATATGTCGGAATGATGGAACCTTTGGGAGATGATTAGGCAATGAGGGACTCTGCCTCCATAGATGTTGTATGTTTACTGATAAAATAGGAGGGAGAAAAGTTTTAGCCCCTTCCACCACAGAGAAAGCAACATCTATGAGTATCAGACCCTCACCAGAAACTGAATCTCCTGAGTATCTTGATCTTGGTCTCATACTCCAGAACTATTATAAGTAAATTTCTAGTATTTATAAATTATCTCATGTAAGGTACTTTGTTATAGGACTTCAAATTAACTACAACAAATTAATATTAAGAAGTGGGTTGCTGCTGTAAAAATGCCTAAGCCATATGGAAGCTATTTGGAAACTGGATAATGGTCACAGACTGAATGAGTTTGGAGGTATAGTTTAGAAAAATCATACTGCAGAGAATGAGCCATAAAGGGAAATTCTAGTGAGAGCTCAGTAAAAGAAGAGATCTATAGAGAGAGCCTCATTCTTCTTAGACATTACCTAAGTGGTCATGATTAAATTGTTGATAGAAATATTGATGGTAAAGGCCATACGAATAAGGTCTCAGATGGAAACAGGAAACTTGATATTGAAAACTGTAAGAAAGACTATGCTTGTTATATGGCAAATAACATGGTTAAATTGTGTTTATGTCAGAGTGTTTTTTCAATAGGAGAGTTTATAGGTATTGAAATAACTGGCAGAAGATATATCTAAGCAAAGTGTTGAGGATGTAGCATGGCTTCTCTCCACCCTTTATAGTAAAATGTAAGAAGAGATAAATGATTTGAAGACGATCAAATTTATAATCAAAAGTCAAGCAGAAGTAGATTTTAGAAGTTCTCTGGCTGGTCTTGTGAAGAATAAAAAAGTGTGTTTAGGAGGTAAAAACCAATGATGTAACCAACCAAGTGATGAATTAGTGTGATTAGTATGAATAGGCAGAATCCAGGTGCTATTCTTCAAACAATGGAAAAACTGACCGAAAGGCATTACAGAGATTATAAGTGCTGCCAGTGTAAGGTATTTTGTGACAGAAACCCAAATAGACTAGATATTGCAACTTCAAGTATGTTGTAATCTAGATAAAATGATGTCACTGCAGTTTGACATTATTTTCATGTCCATAGATATAGGGATTCAAGAATAATATGCAGAGATGCAGAGATCTGGTAACCCCCCCATCATTGGCAAAATGTTGGAACAGCTAATGATTTTACTAGTTTAGTTCTAATATGGAAGGACCTAGAAAGCACAAAACAGTCAGGATCTTAAATCATTGAAGTTCTAGAGAACTATCACAATATTTAAACAATTCACAGAACTATGTGTCGGGGGCCTAGCCTGGCCAGCTGGACCTTGCCTCTAGATGGCGCCTGGTAAAGTGCCAGAAGCAGCTACAGGTGGGCTGTGCCACGCCAGAGCGCATGCACCAGCACACCCGACTCGTGGCCGGCCAGGTGAGAGCTGTATGAGACACCTCGTGGCTTAGGCCCGGCGCAGCTATAAAAAGCCTCCACCTCT
>PVLC010013127.1:0-42491 GCA_004027655.1 Graphiurus murinus | reverse complement strand
TGGCGCACGCTTGTAATCCCAGCATTTGGGAGGCTGAGACCAGAGGATCCGGGTTCGCGGCCAGCCTCAGCTACCTAGTGAGGCACTCTGCAACTTAGTGAGACTCGGTTTCAAAATAAAGAATAAAAAAATAGGGCTGGGGGTGTAGCTCGGAGGTAGAATGCCCCTGAGTTCAATCCCCAGTACCGCAAAAAAAAAATTAAAAAAAAAAAAAAAAAAAAAAGAAGACTGTAATTATATCGTTGAATTGAATGACACTGATTATCCTTTGGTTCCTGGGCACCATTTAGGGTCTGGTGCCTGGGGCACATGGGGACATCTCCCTGTGTCTGAAGACTGACCCTGAGGGCCAGGAGGGGTGGCTGGCACTGGCTGACCTTTCCTCTTTGTCCCAGTGCCTCTGGGTCCGGCTGTGAGCTCTGCACAGTGAGGCATCCTCAGGAGGGAAGGCTGGATGCACAGATGCCTAAAGAGACCCCAAAGCATTGAGGAAATGAGCTTGATTTGTGGTACCCCAATAATCAACGCCCACCCAACTAATTCATGCAGACCAGCCGTTCCAGCCATTCACCCCTCCCTCTTGCTGTTATCAGCAGAACTAATTCATGTGTTTCTGTGAAATGGCTCCCAACTTGTTATTCTAGAAATTTCTAAACCCAGAAATGTTGAACAAAAGCAATGCAGCCTGCACCTGTGTATCTTCTATTTAAATTTAACAATTGTCCCTATGTTGCCGTATTTCCTATCTCCTATCTATATGCTTTTATACACTTATTTTCTCTATACTATTAGAAAGTCAGAAGCCTCCTGATACTTAAATGCTTCACCCTTGACTCTCTTAAGGAAATGTATCTGTTCACACAGCTATAATACACTCTCTCACTGGAAAAACCTGTATCTAACTCCATAGTCTTGTCTGATATTCAGATCAAAGCCATATTTTCCTGCTTATCCCCAGAATGTCTCTTATAGGGATTCAGCAGACACTGAGATCCGTTTTTGTTCTTGGTCCTTGAAATGTCACTTTGGTCCCTCTTAGTCTGGAGCAGTCCATCTCTCTCCCCCTTCTATGAGAACCCAAGACATTCGCAATGCACAATTTCTTCCCTCTGGAGTGACTCAGCTGGAGTGGCCACACTCTAGCTTCACAAACACCTTCACCCTGCTTCTTCGCTGTCCAACCCACCAGCTTCCTGGCCTGGCAGCCCTTCCTCCTCTGCTCTGAAGGACTGCACAGACGAGATGCATGAACCACGGGCTGTGGCTTGGCGGTCCACATTAGGGTGCAGGTGGCTTTGGAAGAAGGGGAAGAGACTGGCACTGTTGTTTGCCAGGAACTTTTATTTTCCTGGAGCTCGCTGCCCTGGTGGGATGGGTGTCCAAGTCCTCCACCTGTGTCCACTGGGTCAGCTTCCTCTGGAGCTGCCTGAGGGGTCCCAGGTAGGGGTGACTGTGGGAATTCAAGGCAAGTCCAAGGGAAGGGGCTCTGCTTCTAGGGGTCTTACATGTTGGCGCATCACGATATTCCTTTAATGAAGGGCCCACCCCATTTATTGAGTACCTGCAAAGCCTGCTCACCTGGGCATGCGGGGCCCAGCCCAGGCAGCTGTAGCTGAAGAGCTATTGAGAGAGAGGAGGGTCCCCAACTTCAGAACCAACCAAACTGCTTCACAGCAAAGACTGGGCACCGGCCAGGGATTGGCCTTTATTTTTTTTGGGGGGGGGGAGGTACTGGGGCTTGAACCCAGAGTCATTCTACCTCCAAGCTACACCCCCCAGCCCTGTTTTATTTCTTATTTGGAAACTGGGTCTCATTAACTTGCTGAAGGCCTCCTAAATTGCCAAGGCTGGCTTTGAACCTGCGATCCTCCTGTCTCAACTTCCCAAGTACTGGAATTACAAGTGTGCGCCATTGCATCTGGCTAGGGATCGGCCTTTAAATCAAGCTCAACCAGGGAGATTTGAAATGCTTTTAGGTTCAGGGATACAGGTAAGCTGTGAACCACCGAGGGGTAGAACTGGAGGTGTGTGCCAGCCCCTGGCTGCAGATGGAGATCAAGGGAGGAGAGCAGCCAGAGATGGCTTCTGCCTTTTCTCGGAGGTGCTGCCTGCCCTGCATCTCCCTTCGCCTCCCCACCACCCCAATGCACTGGAGGAAACTCAGCACTGTACTGGACCAGGCAATGGAAAACCCACTTGCCTCTTAACCGCATGGCATGGCAATATCTAGAGATCTAGAGTCTTCTTTCAGATAGGTTGCCCAAACCTCTAACAAAGTTGTTGAGTGAGCTATGTTTTAACTGGTCAGAAAGGCATGCTATTTTAACATGAACGAAAGAATTTTCTTCAAAGTTAACTTATCGTTCTGATGATGAGAGAAATACATGTTCATGATTCAGCCATTCAATGTTATGCAGAAATACATCACTAATCTTTGATATGTGTAATTTCGGTGTTCGTGTGGTTCTTGTGTGTGTGCGCGCACGTGCACGCACAAATAGGCAAGAATTCAAGAAGGGTATGTAGAATATTAACTATAAATTTATGTCATTATTTTAGTGGTTGCATAGTATTTTATTTTATGGATGTTTAATAATCTGATCAGTTCTCTACTCTGAAAAGTGGTAGTTATTTACAATACCTTTCCTTTTGCAAACAACTTAGAAGATATGCTTTGATACTACCTTTCATTAATTCCCTTCTATAGATATGTGGAGGCAAAAATTAAAAGTCTGCAAAATATTAAAGTTTGTACTGCATTTCAATAGCTTTCCTCATAAAATCTGTGCATAGTTCTCTCTGACAGTTCGCGAATGTTCATTATATCATGTCACGTGTGGCATTACATATTATTTTACTGTTTAATTTTTGTATATCTTGTTTTACATATTTTTAACAATAGGCATAAATGATATATCTCATATGGGTTTTCATTTTCTGATTATGAAATCTGATTAGCATCTTTCACCTCCTTATTTCCTCTTCCATTTATTTGACCATTTTCCTACCTTTTCCAGTTGATCTGAAGGAAATGTTTCATCTGAGATTACCAACCCCCTCTTTGGAAAACTCCTGTCTGGGCTCCCCTACCCTTCCTAGTCTGTCATGTGACTTTGCATTTGCCTTACAGATTTTTGCTGTTTCTTTGCTTGTCCTATTTTTGTTTGTTTTAATTTTGGCTTCTTTGCTATATATATGCTTTCCCCCCCTAGCTAAATCTTTCCATCTTTTTTTTTAATGAGTTCACTCTCTCATTTAGTCTTAGAAACTTTTCTTCCCCAAGATCACTTATTTATTTATTTTACTTCATTTGGGGCTTTATTTTTTGCATTAAAGCCCGTATACATCTGGACCTAATTTTTGGTATATGTTATGAGGACTGAAAGGCTTCTGGATTCTCTTGTAAAAATAAGAAAAAAAAGGGGGGGGGGTGACTTTCCCAGGGGAAAAAAAGTAGATACATGATTTCTCAAGGATAATAATCTGCACATATTTTAAATTATTAGTAGAAAATAAATATTTGTAATTGCATAGTGTTTCATGCTAACTAAATGTACTTATAGTTTAAATTGGGAACTCAGAAACATTATGGTAAACAGCAAAGGAAATAAACTGAAATGTGAAACATTCGCATTTTTAAACTAGGACACTAATGTGAACGTTTAATTTATTTTTATTTACAAAAATATATATGGATAGCACATCAGTAGACAAGGCTCCTATTGTGCGGATGTTACTAGGGTTCTAAGATTTTTTTTTTTCAATACTTGAACTTGCTTTTCCTTTCAAAGGCTGATGCAGATCAACCACATTTGATCTGAGCACTTGACTTCCATATGCTAGAAAATCATCATACTACAGTAACTTATTTCAAACAAGGTTCTCCACTGCCATCCGCTTGCAATTTCTACAGTACATACATGCAAAGCGCCCTTCTTTGGAGTTAACAGAGGCATTGTCCAAACATGGAAACTTCTAGTAAAGTCAGAGCATTGTGTGAAAGGCAGTTTCTTCCCTGAAGCCCTTGGTCAGGTGGAGCTCATGTCTGGACATCTGTGTGGTGTCCTGAGGGTCCCAGCCCTGCCCTTGCAAATGCCAACTTAGGGTCCCAGCACCACGCCTAAAACAGCTCATTTATAAGGCCACCTTAAAGCAATACTAGATTGCCATGGGTCTTGGTTGTGTTTGTAGAATTCTTTCATCTACTCTTCAGATTTGCACAGTTGTTTCACTGTGTTAATTCTATAGTTTGTCCAATATCTGGTACAAAATTTTCTGGCTATTTTACTTATATTTTGCATTGAATTAAAAAATAATTTTATTCATTTCTAAAACCTATCTCTCTCTCTCTCCCATGTGCACGTGCACACACATCCTGCTGGAATTTTATTGGGATAATGTTTAGCATAAAAAATAATTTGGGGATTATTATCATTTTTACAACATTGAGTCTTCCTGAAAACACAGTATGCCTCTGCGTTTGTTCAAATTGTCTTTTATGTCCCTTATTAGATTTTTTATAGTTTTCCTCATGTACCTTTCCTTTGCATTTCTTAGCAACGACTCCTAGGTACTTTGTAGAATGATTTTGCTATTGCCAGCGGAACCTTCTGTCCATTGTATCATCAAAATGATCGTCACTGGCATACAAAGGGGAAATTTGTCTTTGTTTATTTTCAACTGCATCACTGAAATCTTAGTATTTTTCGTATTTTTAATATTTAATACTTAAATTTAAATTATTGAGCTTCTCAAATAAACCATTATCATTTTTGTTTGCTAATAGGACACATTCCTTTTCTTTTTTGATCTTATTGCATTGGTTTAGCATATTTTAAATTATATATATAGTCTAAATTTTATATATATATATATATATTCTAAATTTTATATATTCTATATATAGTGGTGGTAATAAATGAGTTACCAGTTTTGCCATCCAATAAAACAGGGGGCACCCCATGCTCAGGTAATCCCCTCTTCCTCCTATAGACCTCCAAGGCCCAGCATTCCCTGGTATGATGCTTAGGGATGTGGGTCTTGGCCCGCCAAGGGGGCTGAGGGTCTCAGATGCTGAGAGAGAAGGTTATGGAGGAGCCCCAACACACCCCTGGCTCCTCGGAGCCCTCTGAGCACAAGAGACCCCTGCTCAGGATGGCTCTGGGCCCCCACCCTGAAGTACACTGGAGAGACCCCCCCCTCCACAGCACTGAGGGGAGCAGACGGCTTCACTCTCGGGTGGTGGTGTAGGGAGGAAGCTGAGACCAGGAGGACTGTGCGCACACTGAGACCACCTCTCCAAAAAGCACCCACTGTGTGCCGCACCTTGTGCTAGACCGTGGGAAAGGGGCTCTTCAGAGGCCACCTGGGGTGGAGGGGAGCCTGCCTCACAGCCTGACTGTGGACGTGACCTGCTGAATCAAACCCCGCAGCGAGGTCACAAGTTCGCCAGGCAGGTGGAAGGAAGCTCCTGGGATGGGAGTTGGGGCATCCGAGCAGGGGGCAGGAAGGGTCACCTCAGAGAGCTCACCGCCTGGCCACAGACCGCCCGCCAGAGCCACAGGAGCGCAGAGCACACGTGAGTTTTCATTCCAGGTGTTTGCACACCTGGCCTCCTGCTGAAGTGGTTTTTCTTGGACCCTTTCCACGAGGGTTTGAATTAGAAAGGCTGAAGGTTCTAGGGACTAGGATCCAGTCTAACCTAAGACTTCCCCTTAAGCTAGGTTTACCTTCTGGAGTCTCAGCTCCCTGTGATATTGGAGGCCTCTGCCGGGATTTCTAGCAAACCCACACAAAGCAAGCCTTCCAACATTCTAGACACCAGCTTCTCCGGTAACGTCCCAAATTCTCCGTGAACCCTTCTTCATGGCACGTGCAGAGGGATTTCAGAAGTCGAGGAGCTGGAGTTTCATTAGACACAACACCGAAATTAACTGGCAAGTTGCTCTTTATCCTATACAACCTTGTTCTTTCAACTAAGTACAGGCTAATGATTGTGAACGGGGATTAAAGCCCCTTATTTTAAAGAAAGACTACTTCCCATTTGAATTACTTTTAAACACACCACTTTGTCTCTAATTTAAAATGAATAATAGGCTTAGAGCAGACAACAAAAGATCATTAACCTCATAAGATAAAGCGTATCAGGAATCCTGTGTTTTGGCAGCCCATGGAGTGGAATGGAGAGAAATGTGCTAATGTGGAGATTTTTTTTTTTAAGCATCATTATCTGGGGGACATCTTTTTTGGTATTCAAATAAGAAAACTGAATTCTCTCCAATGGCCACTTGAGCTTTTGTTCTGCTCTAATTGAAAGCAAACCTGTACATGGGAGATGATCCTTACAAATGGGAAAGGTTCAGGTTGTTGGGTTAAAAAAAATAATCTTTTTTTTTTTTTTTTAGAGAGCAATTATCTTAGATAGTAACTTTCATCTTGTTTGTCCTCTTTTTTTTTACTTTCAGTCTTAATAACAATTCCGAATAGAAAAGTCATTTTACAGCCCCGGATTTTTGCCACTTGCAGCTACAAAATCCAAGGGAAAGAACCACGGGCTGGGTGGGAGGTATCAGGAGAAAAGGTTCTGAAATGTTAGTTTTTCGTGACATGCGGGTGTTTAGAAAACTTCTGACCCTTAGCAATACTTTGATTCTTCTCTGGACTGCGTGAGTGGGCAGGGAGAGAAAGCGGGAGGAAGCTTGCTGTCAGGAGAATGAGGAGGAAGAGCTGTTTCAGGTGGGAAGCAGCTGCATCAGGTAAAGGGGGGGCTGGAGGGTCTGGAACAGGCTTCTGGAAGCTTCTGGCCTCCTGGGGAGGGCTGCTCTGAGGATCTGTGGCCCCTGAGATCCGACAGGCTCCGGCGTTCCGCTCAAGCCTCAGGAGGCAGCAAAGGATGGGCGTTCACATGTTCTGGAAGAGGCTGGCCGGGAGGCTGAGCAGGGCTGAGCCGCTGTCTCTTCTGGGCTTTCAAAACTCCTGTCAGTTGGCTACTGACTTCCTAATGCACAGTCTTCTAATTCTTAATTAGAGCGACATAGCTAATTAATAAGTTTTTTCCAATTATAAATTAACTTAGGATCAGAACCCTGGCTTTGCATGTAATTTCCTATAATCACTAAAGCTACTGCAAAAACATGCCTCCTGCCAACCGTAACTTTTTTATTTAACACAGACAGACAAGTTCTCACTGGGTTTATGTTTTGCAGCAAATTATCTCTGTTGGGATTTATGAAGAGAAATTAAAAAAAATATATATCAGAGGTCCCTCCCACCGCCCCCCCCCCACACAAACACTCCCTCTTCTTGTCTTTCTTCAACCAAATAGCACGCTTAAAGGATAATTTCTCTTAGAGATTTAAGGGGAATTTGCCTTAATATTTTCATGTTATTGCAGGGCAGGAAAAGAGAAAGAACAGGTGATAATTCCTTCTCGGGCGTAACTGTTACCACCTTTTTATAGTTCCTGAAGAAATGATTTGGGAGGTGCTGGCGTGCTGTTCATTTATAGAATCTTAACTGGAGAGACACTTATCTCTTTAGTAATGAAGGAGTGTAATTAAAGGTGGACCTGTAGACCAGACGTCAGCTCTGGCGACATGTCACATCCTTGGCTACCGCAATTCCTCGGTGGTTTATCAAAGACTACTCCTTTAATATGGAGATTACACTTATGTACTTGTCTGAACTTGAAAGGCATTTGCCTAATTTACTTATTAATGAGATGTAAATCTATTTGTATGGCACGTCACACGTTTCCCCGAAATCGCGGCTACTTAACCGGTGATAAACCCTATGATTTAAACGAAAAATAATACATTTAGCTTTCCACATTCATTCTGTTAAAAATTGATATAGTCTATGTTAAATTTATTAATATTGCCTGCTGTCATTCAGTTTGCAGCTCTTGCTGAAATACGACTTGACAGCGGCTGCATTAAAGATGTATGCCATTGTGTTCAACAAAGATTAATGAAGCCCGGTAAAAATAGCTGTAAAAGAGAAAGTGATCCGAATGTAAAATCAGTGAATTAAATGAGGCCGCGCATACCATTTGTTAATATGCATGAGGAGGGAGGTAGCGAATGAAAATGTCTCTATGCAAAGTTCATTTGGGAATGTTTCAATATTGTCTGGATGTCCCCCAACTATCGAGGCACGGCCTAATGGAGCCGGCATTACAGGCAGACCGGTGCACCCGGTGCAGACCTCCTAGGGGTGCGGGCATGAACGACAATGATGAGACGGGCTGCAAAGGAAACCACCTCCACAGCTCGGCGTCCTGATGGTTTTCTCCAAGTCTCTCTCTCCCTCTCTGTCTCTCTCCCTCTCTCTCTCCGTCTCTCTCCCTCTCTCTCTCTCTCTCTCTCTCTCTCTCTCTCTCTCTCTCTCTCTCTCTCTCTCTCTGCGCTTGCCTGGACCGGCCTCCGTCTGTGTGAAGGAAAATGAACTGGAGTTTCCTTCCGGCTGAGACTTGGAGTTCAGTGCTGGTGAATCTAGTTTGTGCTGGGCGTGGAGCCTGGCTTTCTGAGCCTTGATTGTTTTTTTGTTTTTTTCCTCCAAATGGAGAAGGAGGTTAGCACTCCGTTGCTCAAAGCTCTTGGACATCATTAGATGAAAGACCTACATGAATCCGCCTTCTTCTCCTGGCGTGAACAGAGCCCCAGTCCTGGGGATCCCACCCCTGCTGCCGCATGTGTCTGTCTGTTTGCCTGTTGAGACTGTTCTTCTGCCGGCATCCGTGTATTGAATGATTGGGGAGTGTTTTCTTTGTACTATTTGGAAGGGGTGATTTATTTCCACAGTTCTCATTATAAAATACTGCAGGTGCCGTATCCTGCCAGGTTAAGACTTTCAAATAAATTAACAGTGACAGGAAAGTGCACGCTATAATCATAATATAAACCCGGCATGTTTATCAATCAAGAAGCTGTTCTGATAGATTCAAGCCATCAGTGATAGGCAGCGGTCCCCAAGGTGTGCCAACGTGGAGGTCAAAGGCTGTCCAGGAGAAACTCTTTGGAGATATTTTGTTCCATTTTAGGATGGGCGTGGGGGCAGGGTGGTTGCTGTTGTTTGCAAGTGTGTGTCGGGTTTAATTAACACAGTCAAGGGCAGCATGCTAGTTTCTGCTGCTGCCTGGTTACCAGCTCAGAGGCAGTTGAGGGGGGGGGGTGCACACATACCGAGGGTGATATCCCATAGAAAGTGCTGCCTAGGGCACAAAATTTTCCAAAAGGGTGAATACAGGTGTTCCTGCTCTGAACAGTTTAGACAGATTGTTGTTCTGCAGTTCAGCAAATGTCAACCCACACTGCAGTCTCAACAGGTAGCTAGGATCCTGACATTCCCAGGGCCCTGTGCAGGAACGCCAGGCATGGGGGCTGGGCTGGTCCTTAACAGGAAGGATGGGGTAGCGATCACTGGACAGTAGCTGCAGCTAGGGGCTGGTGGGAGACAAGTATCTCGTCTCCCCAGTGTGACATTTATGCACTGCTTTAGGGTGACACAGGGACAGGAGAGAAGCTAGACTGTAATTAACAGCCTTGAGAGGAAGCAACACGGAAGAAAGTTGGCTTTTGCCTGTGTGGGGCACCTCCATGGCTAACATAAGCTCGGTCTCCCTTGGGCCTGGCTCCAGCCCCAGTTCTCAGCTGAGTCCCCATCTCCAGTGAGGGGGAATCTGATGAGTCTCGGGGCTCACACACTCCAGAGTGGACGTTGGAGAGGGACCTGCACCCCTGCATCTGTGGACCTTACCTCCTAGCCCTTCTCCTGAAGCCTCTAGCCAAAGTGTCCCTGGGTGCCAAGCTTCCCACTGGAGAAGTCTTGTCACAATGGGCCCTGCTTCAGAACCTTCTTCCCCACGCCACCGCAGTGTAACACACACTTGTGGGGTGAATGGGGGATCCCTGACCAAGGGCACTATGGAGGCAGGGGCACTGCCCTCCTTGGAGGCCCTTCTGGAAACACTTAACTGAGAGGACAGGAAGACCCCTGACACTCCCAAGGTCATAAGATATTGAGTCATGGAGCTGCCGGGACTTTAAATGTCACTTTTTACTACTTTCCTACTTTCTCACCCCCAAACCTGGCTGGGTTTCTCTTTCTAATTTGGGGCTATCTATCTGCAAGGACTTAAAAGAAAAAAAAGGGGGGGGATATTCTATGAAAAGTGAAGGAATGCTGAGTCCACATTCACAAACCTAGCCCAACGCCCAACTTTTCCAAAGGAAGATGTTACCTCCCAAATCGGACAATACACTCTTGGCGGTGATAGTCAGTCTCATCTGGGGCCAATGTTCATGCCCCGAACAAGAATTCAGGTATTTCAAAGCAGGTTTAAGGTACTCAAAATGCCCAGGCATTTTTACTGCAATTGCCCCCAAAGCTGTTTCTGGATCGTGTCCCGGGAAATCACCCCAGTGGACCAGGAAGTCGTGGACAACTCCTACTATCCCACTGTGGACTGGTTATTAGGTTTTGCTCACTGATTGGCTGGTCAATCCCAGAAAACAAAACAAAACAAAACAAAAAAACGGCCAAATCATCTTGGAGGTAATTGTCTTTGCAGAGACCAGCATGCCATGAGTCCCCAGTGCCCTCTTAGCCTTTCCTTCCCCAGCCAGGGAGGGCGTGCAATGCTGCAGGGGGGCTTTGCCTTTCTTTACCCCAGGGATTGTGTGGGTTACACAAGTTTCCCCGGCCAAGTTCTAAACTGATTGCAACTTGAGGATCCTCAGCGAGACAAGGGCTGAAGTGTCCATTTGCCCAAAAGCCCATTTCAAAGATAAGGCTGCTGAAAATAAATACAAAGACCTTCTGGGAGGTGCCCAAAATCCCATGGTGAATTTAGACAGAGCCCACCAGCCCAGGCTCAAGGTTCTAATCAGCCACGGTTTCAGGGGACAAGACCAAGATGGAGATACATCTTTTGACCTGGAAGGCAGGTGTTGGAGTCAGGTAGAAGGAAGGGTGAACATTTAAAGTATTTTGAGGCATGGACTAAGCCTCCAACAGAGTCACCAGGTTGTTGAAGGAATAAAGCTATCTTTGTATGGCTTGGGTTTAATGTACCTTTTAAGGAAAAGCATTAGAAATTAAGTAAACACTCAGATGTTATTCATGTAACCAACCTCCGAGCCATTAAATGAAATGAGTTTATGACATATAAATTTGTTGTGACGAATTCAAACCAACTGCAGAGCAGGCCTTTCTCAAGTAGTTAAAAAAAAAAAAAAAGAAAGAAAGAAAAGAAAAAAGTCACACTTTGAAAGAAAGGCAGCTGTAGGGACTTTGTCAACAAGCGCCTCAGAAGGACCCGTTTTTTTGCACGTTTGGTGCGGCTTTGTGGCTAGGACATTAATTAATGACCAAATAGAGGAATGTCTGTGTGCTCCGGCAGATGGTAAACAAGCCCGGGAGAACATTACCATCTGAATTGCAAAGAAGCCTGGCAGCCTCCTGTCCCACGCCGCGCCCAGAGCTGCCAGCCTGGCCCTAAGAGTGGCCACCGTCCCTCCACTGATTGCAAGAGGCCTTGGGAGGCGCTGCTGGGAGCCAGCTTCAGGACGGAGGGCCCCAGACTTTTCCATCAGAGCGTTGGAGGGGGCCAGGTTAGGGACCCACTCAGGATGCTGAATCCCAGCTTCTGATTCTCTTCTTCTTCTTTTTTTATTTTTATTTTTATTTTTTAAGGCTGCAAGGAGGAGGCTATGGTGGGGAAAGCTGACCTCAGAATGCTAGGCTGCCTCTTCTCTCTTTCGGAGCTCAGGGGCAGTGTTGCTAATGAAGGTAGGGGAAATACAAATAGGACAGAGAAAATGAGTGTCAAGAGCCTGCCCAGGAGTCATTTGCAGCTTGGGCGTCTCCAGCCCTCCCTCCATGGCACCCCCCAGCAATGCTCCCCCAAGGACAGGGCTAGTGGCCAGATGCAAGGTGTGCTGTGCGTGTCTTGCCCTGGAAGGTGACCATCTGTAAGATGAGCAGTGCTCTGGAGACCGCCACCGCATTTCTAAGCTAAGCACTGCAAGGACAGCTGGATAAAGCTGGTGTTAGCCTCGGACTTCCTTGCCGAAAAGTCATTTGGAGCTGAAGTCTGGCTCAATTAAAAGCATAAGGCAATAGTGGAGCAGAAACTTCCTTCTAATCTCAAACGGAGATTTGTTACGCTGATGTATGAGTGACCATCCTGTTTATTCTTTCAGCAATTTGCTTTGCTGAATTAGAAGCCATGCAAACTCTGAGCTAGATTTTCACCTGCAGAGATATTGAAATCCGGGTCTGCTTATAAATAGCTCAAAGTAGAATCAAGAAGAGCATTGATTGGATGATTCAAAAATTACAGACAGACGTGCCTCGGGTGTTTGGAATTCCTAGCCTTAGTTCTTCACTATTTTTATCCCGATTTCTCTTCCTCCTTTCCTGGCTTCCAGAGATATGGCTTTATAAAATAGTTAGACCTCTGTATTTTGTTTCCAAATATTTACATTTCCTGATTTTCAAACTAAAACAATTGCAGAGTTCGAAAATAAATAATTTGAGATATAATCAGCAGGCACAAACAATTCATTAATAATTAAAGTCCTCAGTCAGGCAGTATGTGTGGGCAGAATCCATACATTTTTTTAAGCCCCAAAGTAGGAAAATATAAGAAGAAATTAAAAATGAGAGATGTCTAGAATAACTGGGAGGTAGGAGGCAGGACTGTGGGGTCTCTGCCACCGAGCTGGACTTGGGGCCACCCCAGGCACGTCTGTCTGATTCTAGTCACATTTTTTTTTTTTTTTTGCTGTTTTTTGTTTTTGTTTTTTGTTTTTGTTTTTTGTTTTGTTTTTGCCAAAGATGACATTAATGAAAAGAAATGTCTCAAGCTGACATGTTCTATAGCATCGCTAGTTGCAGGTTATTTCTAGAAGCGGCTCCACTTTATACGGCAGGGCTTTCCCCACATTGTCACATGCTATCTCCCACTGGCCAGGTGAAGTCTCACTACTGGCCAGGTGAAGTGTCACCTCTAAGCCTCCTTTCATCGAGGGAAGGAGTGAGACTTAGATTCAAAAACAGTGTGGCAAATTCCAGCAGGCACACTGCCTACAACGACGACGACGACGACATCTCCCTTCCATATTTCCAGCAAAACGCAGACAGAGCCGGGCTCCCCTCACAAGCCTGGGCTGGCGCTGCTGCATTAGCTGGCCAGTTCAGAAGCCGGGGGAGAGCCCAGTGTGAACCTCTGTCCCCACCAAGCTGTGAGCCCCCAGGGAGGGTGGGAAGGACATCAGGTCATCTTCCTCTGCTGGCACCCAGAACGCTGGTCCCAGAGCAGAGAGCCAGAGAAGGCCCTGAGAGTCTCCGTCCCAGTGTAAAAAGAATCAATTGTCACATTCAGTTCACCCTCTTCCTTAGAGCATCTCCTTTAACCCTGGTTGCTCAAAACAATAATAATAGTAATAACAATAACAACAACAACAATAATAATGATGATGATAATAAGGACTAGTTTAGATTCTAGTTAGATTGGTTTGCTGATGTATTTTCTTTAAGCATGCTCCGAAGAAAGTTTCTATAAAATGATAACAAATATAAGTAATATTTTCCTGAGGCCTTGCTATGCATCTTGTTTCACCTGCATCATCTCGTTGGAGTCTCAAAACAGCCTCTTGAGTGCTGGTCTCAGACCCACAGCATGTGATTTTTTTTTTCTTTTTTGTTTAGAAAGTTAGAATTACTTTATTTTTTCTGCTAATGAGTCTGCTAATTTTTCGGCTACTTTAGCCTTTGATGATCCTCCCACACCCAATTTTTTTTAAATAAAAATAAAACCATAATGGAAACGAACCCTGTAACTCCAGAAAAGTAGAAGACGAGGCTATTCCTTAGAAAATAATTAACAGATAATTTTGTGGAGGCGACAAATGGCACAGGTGACATTTAGCACAGGGGCACAGGTGCCAGCATTGCTTGGGAGAAGTCTGCAACACAAGGTACACATGTCAATCATGTCTTGTCACCCTGGCAACAAAAGTCAAGGGTGGCCAGGGCACTCAGCAGCGCCTACACTCCCTCTTCTTCTTGGGCGTACCACTAGGCGCCCTCTTGTGACCTGGTCGCTTCTGGCCAGGGCGACCAGATGGGTCATGGCAGGGACATGGTGGTGGTGGTGGTGGTGGTGGTGGTGTTGATGGGCACCTCCCAACTCCGCCTGCTTCTCAGTGCCCTTGCTCTCTGATCACCGGCTAAGTGGACAGGGCCACAGGCCAGAGGCGCTGGATCCCAAATCCTGCAGAGAGCCGCCCCTCCACGCTCTTACTCAACTGGGGCAGCGTTTGGAAATGCACAGTGGTTGCCTGAAGCTGCTGAGATTTGGGGTTACCTGTTATGGAGATTCAGGTAAGATTTCAGGACTCAGCCAGGAAAAAGAGCCCATCTGCAGGGAAAACTTTCTAGAGCCAGAGGTCAGGACATGGCAAAGGACGGGTGGGCTGACACCAATGCTTGAGAGCAATTTACCAAAGTTGTGTGGTTCATGATTCACGGCATCGCCAGAGTAATGTCTAAATACACGGCAGCGAGAGAAGTTCCAGGTCCTGTTCTCCGCTGTAGCCTGCATGTATTTATTACGGCACACAGTAGGCCCTCACCGAATGCCTGTTGAATGAATAGATGCTCTGCTCAAGTTCCCGCTCGCAGGGCTCCCCTGGAGGCCCCCTGATCCCGCCAGCTGGGCTTGTGCACAGACACCCCTAGCCCTCTCTTACCCGCACGTAGCCAGAGCCTTGGAAGGCCCAGATGACTGATGTCGCCAGTGACCCCCCATGCCACGTACACACGCCCCTTCCCCCACAGATGTGGAAGCTTTTCAATGTAGCCTCTGTTGGCCGAGAATGATTTCTTTTCCCACCAATTTGAAAGCTCTCTACTGTGAAATGTAGCCAGCAGCCTTCCCCAGCAATAAATTAAAACCAATGGAGTTTCCAGGCTGGGCGTTTGCAAGGCCAGGTCTAGGCCTCTCTGAGAGGAGCTGAAGGGCTGCCACTTGACAGAAGCCACACTTGCTCCCTCTGACTCTTTGGGCCTTCCGCCTGCCACCACTGGAGGGTGGCCGGAGGTGAGCTCTGGATCTGCATTTACACTTGATATTGGGTGACAAATCATTTCTTTACCACTTGTCATCACTAGAAAAAAGCCCAAACGTTCTCGCTTCCCTAGGAAGAAGTCTGTCTGTGAGCTCCATGAACGGAGACAAAAGCAGATTCATTTTTCCAACGGACCTGGCCTTGGGTTCCTCTGGCTGGCAGTAATGGCAATACCATCTCAGGTGTATGCTTTGAATTTCCAGAACCCTCTTCACATGAATGACTGGTGCCTGGAAGCCTAGCACAGCCCACTGGGGAGGATGCCATCTGCGTTTTTCATGGTTGAAATTGAAACTTAGAGCAGATAAGAGACCTGTCCAAGTCACAGAGCCACAGTTGAAACTTAGAGTAGATAAGGGGCCCGTCCAAGTCACAGAGCTGGAAAGAGAGTAATTAGGGAGAGCCCTGGCTTGCAGGTTGGGGTTGTGCAATTGGAGAGAGAGAGAGAGGTTAAGGAAGCTCTTTTGTCTCCTACTATTAAAATGGAGTCTCCTGTGCAAAGAATTGGGTATTTGCCTACAAAGCCCAGGATGACCACATCAAGTTTGTTCCCCAGGCAAGTCCTCTCCAGGAACAGGGACTCTTGGGATAGCATGAGCGCACGGAGGTCCTATGAGTGCCCTCTGAGACATCAAGGTCTCCATCTTGGCACCAGAACCTGATATAGAATGATAATATTCTAACAGGACCAAGAGGGGAGCAGAGCCCAGACAAGGGACTTCCCTCTATCCGGTGGGTCACTTTCAAAGACTGTGACACCCACAGAAAGCAGTCCTACTCAAGGCCCAGCTTCCCAGGTAGCCAACCCAAGAGGGTACACAGGCCTGGTTGTCTTGGCCATGCGGGATGGGTCTTGAGGGCAGCGCTGGTGCTGGAGCTCGCCGGAGTGTACACCCAGGGTGCCATTGATTCTGCACACAGCCGGCCTTCCTCCTCAATCCAGTGTTCTCCTCCTGCCCTTCCTAGCTCAGGTATGGATCCCAAGGCCCTCCCCTGCAACCATCCCGAACACTAAGCTCCATGCAGAGTCTACTTCCCAGCCCCAACCTGAGTGCACGTCTCAGCCACAGCCCTGGATGAAGAGTCCTGTCACCCTGACTCAGAGGTCCAGGGTGTCTACTCTTTGCTTCTGACATGAGAGCACACCATCAGAATCCACACATTGACAGATTCCCTTGCCAGGATCCTCTCACACACAGTGCCTGGGCAGCCAGCGACCAACTTGTGCTCCGTCTACTGCACAAGCGTGTGCATGCATTCAGATGTTTGTTTGTTTTCCATTTCTGTTTGCATAGCTAACATCTTCATTGAAGCTATGTCCACAATATCAGCAGGTTCTTGTTGCTGCAGTAAAAAGTTTATACTAGCCAGCATTTGTTGTTTTTCATGTGTTTTATGATTGCCATTCTGATCGGAGTTAAGTGAAATCTCAAAGTAGTTTTGATTTGCATCTCTCTGATTGCCACTGATGTAGAACATTTCCTCATACATTTATTGGCCATTTGTATTTCTTCTTTTGTGAAGTGTCTATTTAGATCCTTTGCCCATTTTTGATTAGGTTATTTGTTTTCTTAGCTGTGATTTTCTTGAGTTCTCTGTATATCCTAGATATTAGTCTTCTCTCAGAAGAGTAGCTAGCAAAAATTTTCTCCCACTCTGTGGGCCTTCTGTTGAGGTTCTTGATAGTTTCCTTTGCTGCACAGAAGCTCTTCAGTTTAATGCAATCCCATGTATTGAAGGGTATGGAGAAGTGGGAACCTTAATACATTGTTGGTGGGATTGCAAATTAGTGCAACCACTTTGGAAAACAGTATGGAGGATCCTCAGATGAATGGGAATGAACCTACCATATGATCCAGCAATACCACTTCTGGGTATCTACCCAAAAGAATGGAAACCAAACTATCAGACTGATGCATGTGTATCTATGTTTATAGCTGCAAAATTCACAATTGTCAAACTATGGAAACAGCCAAGATGTCCATCAACAGATGAATGGATTACAAAACTATGAGATATGTACACAATGGAATTTTACTCAGCCATAAAGAAGAACAAAATCATGTTATTTGCAGGGAAATGGATGCAACTGGAAAACATTATGTTAAGTGAGATTAGTCAGTCACAAAGAGTAAAAAAGCATATGTTCTCCCTAATATGCGGATGGTAGGGAGAAGATGGGGCATAAGAGGAACTCCAGATGAAAAAGGAGAGACCCTCGGTAAGCAAAGAAGTTGACTTAACTGAAGGTGATGGACAGAGTGTGTGTGTGTGGGGGGGGCATCCTAATGCACATGATGTACTTTCACAAATATATCCAAGTCAATTACTAAACTGAACTTGAGAAGGAAGGAGGGCGAGGGAGTGGGGTGGGAATTGGGAAAGGGGTTAAATGAGAAATGTGTGCATATATGCTTTTATCAACTTGTACCTAACAAAGATGTATGACTACAATGCACCAATTAAAAAAAAAAGTTTATACTCCCTGCCCAGTAGAACCCGGGCTTCCTGGGAGCCAGCATGTGTGAATCAAGGGCAGAAGCACCCCAGGTTCTGCACTGGTGAGAACTCTGCTCTCTCAGCACGGGGTATGGGAGTCATGCCCCAGGCGCTCATGTGGAAGGGAAACCTCCCTTCAGATCCTGCTTTGGTGGGAAGTGAGATACTTCCAAGAGAAAGGGCCACATGAACTTGGGAGGTAGACGATGCCACTGGCTCTGCTCCCCTCGGTCCTGGATGTGGCTGAGATGACAAGGAGACCAAAGGAGGCTTTGTGAACAGATGTGCTTGGACTGAGCGAACCCTGGGCTGTCCAGCATGGAGAGAAAGAAACCGTGGGACCTGGAGTTTGTTCCACAAACACCTTAAGGGTAGCTGCAATGGCTCTTTGCCAATGGGCTATTGTTTTATATTTAGTTACAAATTAAGTAACAGAGAAGGTACTAAAAGTCATAAGATACATCTTTCAGCAGAAAAATGAAAGTCTCCAAAAGAGAATAATAACTAAAGAAAGCAACCAACTTGTGATGGCTAAGGAGGACTTGCCCTGAGTTGCTGATACACTTCCAAGGAAGCCTATGGGCACCATTGATTCTTGGTGTCACTTTTTACATCAAAGAGCCTCCTCCATCAGGGGTTCAGGTCATCAAAATTGGAAATGAAGTGAATTTAATGATCCAAGTCTGATCTCCAGAGCTGAGCATGGTATTTACCCAAGTTCAACCTCTTGGCAGGTTCTTGCCAATGATAGGATTGAACAATCCACTTTTAGGGAAGGCAGGAGACAGAGCCACGGAAGAAGATGATTCCAGACAGCAGCGCAGTCCAGCCCCGTCACCAAGCGTGGTGCCTCCTGCCAGGTCAGTGCAGAGATATCTGCGGGAAAGCCTCCTTGCTCCACATTAAAAGGAGCTTATCGCCAGGGCTTACCCGTCCCTGCATCAGCTGCGGGGCTTTGCTTAAAGACTTACAGGCAGAGCAGTACAGTTTCCCATGCAGTGACATTTGCAGCTCACTATAATTTATTGAAGATCGTCCAGAGAGCAAACACAGGGTTTATCCTGGTGGCCTTCTAGTTGGGTTGTAAATGTTTGCCATTTCCCGAGAATAGAAAGAAAGGGTGAGACAGGGACATGGAGAGGGATTGAAATCGGGAGAGGGAGAGATGCAGAGGAGAAAGAGAAGCTGAGCAAGGGCTCAGCTCGCGGACTTTGTGAAACTCGAGGCTGCTGCTGGTCCTCCCACTTGGATTCGACACTTGGTCAGCTGAGCTCCTTCTGCTCATTGGAGGCTCAGCCACGAATACCAACATGTTTCCAAGTGTCCTCAGTAGGCTGTTCGGTCCTCCCTGGCTGGGATCACTCAAAAGCCTGGCTCAGGGAAGGACTTGTTCCTACATCCTTAAGAAGGGTTTCAGGAATATTCTGTAGTCCTCACTCCATGACCAGAGAACTCCACAAGGAACAGAAATTGTTGAGGGTAGAGTGAGGTGAGGCTAACTGAGGTTATCTCAATTTATAAGCAACACTAGTTATTTGATAAAGTTGAAATGAGATAGCTAGATAAGCAGTATCATTAGCCACTGGGGAACTACCAGTTAAAGTCACAGTGATATAACACTACCTAGCTAGTAGAATGGTCAGAATAGGAAAATAGTGTTGACATCAAATGTTGGTCCAGGTGGTTAGCAAATGGGTCACCTGTGCACTGTGGGTAGGGAAATAAAATAACACAGTCACTCAGAAAAACAGTTGTAGAGTTTCTTAAAAATTAAACATGCAGTACCCATGCAACCTGGCAATTTGATTGCTGGCCGTTTTCCCACAGAAATGAGGACAAGTTCACCCCAAAACTGTTACACAAATGTTCATGGCAGATTTATTAGTAAGAACAAAAAACTAGGAGCAATCAGATGTCCTTCAGAAATAAATGGTTGAACAAAATGTGGTATGTGGACTTCTATTCAGCAATAAACAGGAATAATGTACTGATACACTGAACAACTTGGACAGATCTCAAGGGAAAGGTACGGAGGGGGGGAAAAATCTCACAAGGTTACATACCGAGTGGTTCCGTTGATGTAACATTCTTGAAATGACACATCTGTAGAGCTGGGGAAGAGAGTAGTGCTTGCCGGGGATAGAGGTCCGGGTTGACCCTAGAAGGGAAGCAGGTCACCTAGAGCCCTTGGACACTGTCACTGTGATGGTGTTTGCAGAACAGCTGTGTAGACCTTTATACACACACACATGACTGTGTGTGAAGCTGGTGACATCTGTTGGACCCCAGTCTCCCGGTTCTAATATTGTACTGCATCGTGCAAGACATGGCTACTGGGCAGAGAGTGCCAGAACATGCACCCCAAAATATGCTACTTGGGCCCAGGATTATACTGAGCTAAAGACACTTGGAAATCAGCTGATGCAAAAAGGCACTGGGATCTCCCTTTTCCTTCCCAGAAAGAGGAGATTAAAAACTCCTATGGGAAAGATGGCTTCCCCATGCGGGGGAAGAGAAACAGTCATGGATGAAGGGTCAGAGCAGAGCCATCTCTGTGTAAACAGACCTGGTTAAAATAATCACTATCTTGGAGGCAGCCGGGCATGGTGGTCCATGGCTGTAATCCCAGTACTTGAGAGGCTGAGACAGGAGGATCTCAGGTTTGAGGCCAGATAAATTTAGTGAGTTCCTCAGCAATTTAGCAAGACTCTGTTTCAAAATTCAAATAAAAAGGGCTGGGGGTGTAACAAAGGTAGAATGTCCTTGAGTTCAATCCCCAGTACTACTGCCACTATATGAGTACTACTAGTACTAGTACTAATACTAATAATACTAATACCAATTCTTATATTCTGTTAGCCTTCCCATTCAATTTTGTTACTTTTCCACAATTACCACTCTTTGATCAACCTATATTAGTTTTTTTTTTTACTTCTTTGGATCTTCATTTCCTTATAAGGGTTCCCATATCCTGTAAAACTTAAATTTGTACATTTTTCTCTTATTAATCTACACACATCAATGAAATTCTTAAGCTTGACCCGGACTCTGGGGAACAGAGGTAAGGTTTTGCTTCCCCTGAAGGGGACAAGAGGATATTTCACATGTCCTTCACCTGAACTTTATTTGTAGTTACCTGTGAATTTATTATTAAAGCCAAAATGAAGAGGCTGGAGGGGGAGGAAGAGGATGGAAGGAGAGGAAGAGCAGGAGGGCGAAAGAGAAGGGAAGGAGTAAAGGGACGTACCTCGGTGAGCCTAGGATATAAACAGTGTTAGTCCTTGCCCGAGTCCTCCTCAAAGACCTCAGAAAATATATCGGTGTGCTCACTACATAGTAATTAGCAAGAGAACCTCATATCATCTCTAAAACAGGTCATTGATGAACAAAAAGTAATTAGAACATATATTTTTGTATTTCATAAAAGAGACGAATTTTGGTCAAGAGTTATTGATCACGGGGTACAGGGTTTCAGTTCTGCAAGATAACTAAAGTCTGGGGATCTACTGTGTGGCCTAGAATCTCAGCTCACAGCCCTTCCCTGTACGCTTAGTGTTCATTTAGGAAGGGAGATCTGGTGTTCAGTGCCCTTACCATCACACTCACTAATTATAATAGCAATAACAATAATAATAGCAGGGCCCTGTTGGTGGTAAGCGTTTTATGGGTACATACTTACCCTTAAGATCACTGAGTCATATACATGAAATACGCACAGCTTTCCACATGTCAATCACACCTCAACAAAGTGATTTTTAAGAAAAGAGGTTTTCAAGGGTAATGTGGGCAATTTGAACATGGAATGAAAAATAGGCTGTATCCTGGAATTACTTGTGATTTTCTCCGGTGTGGTGATGGGCCGTGGTTCCGTAGGAAGGTGCTGCTTCCTGAGGTGTGTGCGCCCAGGAATTTAAGACTCAACTCCCAGTGTCTTCAAGTTGCCTTCCAACAGCTCAGCGCAGATGGAGAAAACAAAAGCTGCACGATATTAGTATTTGTCTAATTTAGACAGAGGCATATGGATATTTGTTGTAAAATGTTCTTTGATTTTTCTATACTTTTGAAAATTTTTCAAAATAAAATTTTGAGAAGAGAAAAAAAAATTATCCAGCTTTAAGAGTGTCCTTCCAAAGAAGTCAGGCATTCCACAAAGAAGCATAGACTTTTTAAACTTCTACATATGCACCTGTGAAATGAGGTCATGTGAATTGCATTGTAGCCATGCCTCTGTGATATTTAGGGACACAATCACTGGGACAAGACCAGCACCTTGTTCACCTACAAAGTTCTTCCTGTGTGTCTCAGGAACCACAAGAAGAGGGGTGGCGTGAAGTGCAAGGTCACGGCCACCTGCCACTGGTGTGTCTACACCACTGACACAGTTCCAAGAGCAAGTGTATTCCTACTGAGGGCAGAGTCCATGACTTACTCGTGTCATCCTAAAATCAACCTCAAGAGCTGCAACCAGCACTTGCAAAGAAATGGAATGAATTTGATCAAATACAACATCTTAGCGCACTTTGATTCTACTAAAGGAGAGTAGTGTTCTATGAAACTGCCCTTAGCCAGATGTCTGTGTGTGGGTCTATGTGTCCACTGCAGTGATGTCAAAAGGATTAAAATGAACTATAAAGTATCTGTTGCATAATGTATGTGTGTTTAAATAAGCAGATTAATGACTTCTCTCACATTTTTAATTTACTCAATTCAACTCTGAATTTAAATTTCCCAAGACCCAATATGCTCATGTTAGCATATTAAATATTGAGTTTGAAGATCCTCGTGAAAGTTAAATGTGGCGGTGTTTATAAAAGTACTTTGTAAACTCTAAAGCTTGTCCAGATGTGAGGGATTCTGCTGCGGACACTTCTGAGATGCAGAGCTTGTTCTAAAGGGCAGCACGTTTAAGCGTCTTGCTGCTCACAGTTTGAGATCCAAGAAGGCTGGGGTCGACAGGAGCCACCAGAGGCTGAACTCCGACTCCTTGGCAGATCACCTTTGGGCCACGGCTGGCTTCTTCTTGACTTGGAAGCCCACTCTCATGACCGTGGGCGGGTGCAGCCATAGCCTCCTGAGTGGGGGTGGGGGGTATCTCCTACAGGCAGCACCAGGCTCCCTGGGAGGGATCTCCATTTACCTCAATGTCACTGTCATCTGTACAGTGTCAGGCAGTGGGCACCAGGATCCAGTTCACAGTGCCAGCTGTGGGTAAGAATTGCACCCCTGGACAGAGCAGGGCTCGAATTCCTCATCTGCAATGGTGGTCAGGGCTCCCCCAGGATTTCTGGCAGAGCCGAGCTTTCTGGGGAGCTGATATGATGGCGCCATATGTCCAAGACTTCTTAAGAGCGCAAAGCACCTATTTGCCCATGCTAGACCCATTTCGAAAGAGAGAAGAAGGAAGAGGCAGAAACACGCGACTTGCTCAACATCACAGAGCCAAACCCAAGCTGCTGGTCTCCTGTGGGCTGGCCCTGAAGGGCTCAGAGAGGGCTGCAGAGATGGCTCTTCAGGACTGAGACCAGCAACAGGGCTCGCCTGCTGGATCACTGAGATGTGTTTTCATTTCTCCTTTAAGCCAACGAGTATGTTCTTGGCAAAGTAAAACACTCACAATAGTGCCATGAGTCCTATATTCCAAACATGCTGTGTCTCAGTTTTCTGGACACGCAATACAATACAGCCTGGGCTATCCTTCTGCTTCCCGTGCCTTCGAATGCCGCCATGTTGGTGAACCACTGGCATGCCAAGACAGACACTTATGTTGAATTAATGGTGGCACACTGGTTAATGAAATAGGGGTGGGGCAGGCAGCAGTCTCTGTCACGTCCTTATTGGATACCGGGAGCTCATGAAGCAGCGGCCCCCATGGCCTCTCTAAGGCAATGCATGCACCTTTAGGTTTTACAGAGGGAAGCGTAACTCTGGGCTGAGCCGGCATCTCGACAGCATCCTCAGATACATCCCCAGCATGTACCACGAGCACCCTTGGTTCTCTCCCTCACTGCCCCCCCCACATGCCTGGTCCACCTCTGCTTGCTAAGGAGTCATAAGGCTGTCACAGTGTTCCTGTACTTGGGGGATGAACATATTTTTTGCTGACTGTGGTCCCTTCTGAATAATAGTGAATAATAGTACCAGAAGGTCACAGAGCCTTCTTGGGAAGCAGATATAAAACGGGCTGTTTCTTTGCCATGCAAAACGAATCTGGTTTCTCTTGTAGGGTAAACTCATTTCAATCCACAAACTCTGTGTGTGTGTGTGTGTGTGTGTGTGTGTGTGTGTGTGTGTGTAATAACATTTCCTTCTAGTGGATTAAGTTTAAGAAGATGAAAGCAACCCTCGTTTATGTTTTATGTTTCTCCATTTGGAATAAAATCCTTCATTGGAAGAGGAGTCAGTGAAATGTGTCCCCTCTGCGAGCCCAGTCAAGGCCACAGCACCAGATGGTTGTCAGCTTGGGAGTCCTCACCTTATGGCTCCAGTGAGGAAACCAAGGTCCCGGGGCAGGGCTGCCCCGCTCAGTGCCGGTGCCCAGCTCCCCTGCAGGAGGAAGGGCTCTTGGTGCAGTAGACTCTGCAGGACGTGTCCGACATTGGCTGGCAGCCATGCACCCTTCTTCCAGGGTACCCCAAAGAACAGTCATTTGCAGAGGTCGGCTGGGTGCTCCCAGCCTCGTGGGCTACAACGCCTCCTTGATCATTCTCACATTCACCCTTGATCTGTGTTTTCCAAACTTCACAACAAAACTTCAAGAAAAAAAAAAAAAACTATTAGCTGCAAATTATATATTCTGGTGGAAGCCTAGAATTATTTTTCAGGACAGAGGGCTCAATTTCCCGCTCTCAGGTGTATGATTAAAATCAATTAAATCACTCTTCCAATGTCAGCCGCAAGATTCTCCTGACAAATGAAATTATGCGAAGAAAGTGTTCGCTCCCTCTTCAGCCCTGCTCAGCCTCCCTCTCACCGCAGAGGAGATCAGAAAGCTCAGCTCGGGGATTTCCGAGATATTTTCCATAAGAACTGGAGGAATCCCTGGACCCCTCTGTGAGTAGACGCGCTGGTCTCTGGTGGCCAGATTTGATGGCCTCTGCACATGGAAATAGACTGCTGGCAACTAACGAACAGGAAATGCTAGGAGGGGAAATTTAACCATTTGGGGGGCTGAGCCGGGCTTCTTTACATAAAGGAATGTTTTCTTGGCAGGGATATGAATGGGCCCTTCAGATTCGGGGTGTAACCTTTGCGTGTCTCATTCTATGAAGGGGACAGTCCTCTGTGCATCCTTTCTGCTGAGAAACCTGTGTCTTATCAGCCCCGGGAGGTTGTTGGATTTTTAAACCAACAGCTAAGCTCACTGATGGTCCCCACCCCTTCCTTCCAGAGAGTCTGTAGGGCGAGTACTGTGTCACCAGTGCCTGACTTGGTGACTCTGTCAGGGAGCTCTTTCTAAGGGAAAATAGGTGAGGGACAAACAGATTCCGATGCGGCTCCGCCCTACCTGCAGTGAATTATTTACCTCTTTATTTGTTCAAACATATGGGCTTAGGTGTGACTTTTGCCCGAGAGACATTCGTCAATGGATATTATATACTCATTTGGTTTGGCTTATTTTTTCCCCTTCCATCGAGGACTGAACAAATGTTTGTCACATTCTGGAAGTCCCCCTCCCCGCTCTGGCTGCCTCCTTTCCTCTCTCTCTGCCCCAGCTCACAGGCGACAGCTGCACTGGGCCAGCATCTGCCCTTCCTCAGCTGAGTCCCGGAAAGCTCCTGGGCTGCCCCCATGCTCCTCCGGCACCCCTACCTCATCTCCTTCCTGTCCTAATTCATACCACAGCTACCCAGCCTTGTCCCAAAGCCACTGACCCCATGTGCCACTCTCCTGTCTGTGTCCATCCGCCATTCTGTCTTCCCTTGGGGAAGCCCCACCCCCCAGTGGGTTCCTCAAGGTTATCCTCCCTGAGACCCTGTCCCCACCCAGTAGGTGACTGGCCACACTGCCCCTGGCCATCCCTACGTGCCCGCTGATATGCTCAACTTGGTCCTTTGCACCTGCAGGTCATCCTGAGAATGCCTGGCTTCTGTCCTAGACAAGATCAAGGTTGGGGTTGAGGGCCAGGCTCCGATGTGACCTGGGCACAGCTCCCAGCTCTGAACTTGCTGGCTTCCACCTAAGAGGAGCAAGTAGGAAGACACTGCACCTCCGTAAGGCTCTGTCTTGTCCATGGCAGGGCACGATGCGTCCCTGCCCACCGGGCTGGTCTGGGGGGTCAGTGGTCTTTGATGATGGCAGTGAGACTGCTGACGAGACCAGCAGTTGGGTAGTTGAGGGTCCTGAGAAGGCCTTGCAGAGAAAGACCAAGGAGAGTGGAGGTCATAGAGGCTGGGCGTTTCAGGAATCCATGGATAGTGGCAGGAAGTGACTTGGGCCAGAAGCAAGGGGCCAGGGCAAGTCATAGCTGAGCCATGGTGAGGACCTTTTTGTTTTCCCCAAGGGTGACTGGGAAAATTGGAGGGCTTGACACAGAGATGTGAGCTGTGCCATATATAGATTTTTATAGTACTCTGGGGATGGATAGGAAAAGGGAAGTCAGACAAGCATCTCATGAGTCCTAGAGGGAGGTGGCCATGGATTAGAATCTGCATAGCCATGGAAGCCAGGTTGTTAGAACCTGTCCAGGTCAGTTCTGTTGTAAAAACCGGACCAACGGGATTTTCAGGGATTCAATGGGGATATGAGAAAACAGAGGAACCCAGAACCTCTGTTAGATTTTTGACATGAGCACCAGGGGAAGATCCCCCATCTTTGAGCTGGTCTCTTCAAGGTGTAGCTATTTTCTTGGGAATCTTGTTAATTTTTCTACTAATACTTTATTTTCATCGTTTACAGTTATGCGGTTCCACCAGACATGTAGATGAATTTATTGATGGGGATTCTCATATTTTGTTGAACATTTTTAGAATATAATAGAAGGAAATCTTCTTGGTGTTAGGCTTATTCTTGACATATAGGTCTTGAATTACCAGGGATTTAGGTATGTGTAAAATACAATGTATGGACCAAACTTGATTTTTCTATGAGAATAACCTTTTGTTTTAGTACTATCTACTTACAATCTATCATTTCTTCCAATCCCAGTGCCACCCCTGTTACATATTAGATATTAAGTAGTAGCTAAATATATGGTTGTTCCTATAAACTATCTTGTTCCATTATTGTATTTTTCTATCTATACACAAATAATAATCTCTGTATCTGGTAGATCTCTCCAACCAATAATTTTTCAAACTTATGTTGGCCATTGGCCTTAAAAAAAACTAGCCAAAAATTCATACAGAGTTTAAGTTTCCAGGACAAATCACTCTTGGTATTTTTATTGCAACCGGATTCCTTTTTACTAACTAGGGTAAATATCATCTCTCTGATACTTGGTTTTCCTCCTATGGATTTTCTTTCTGCCCATTTACTTAGGCCTAAATCCTGCAATAAAATCTTAAGTGTTACCTCTCCATAAATGTCTTACACATTTTAGACTCAAGTTAAGGCCATTTATAGATTTTGGTTGCTATCACAAAAGGAATTACTAGTTGCATGAACATGGGAATGACTATTTGTGGGATAAAAATTTGATTCTCACAAATTTTGAATCTCATACTTGTTCTGATAATGTCTCTGTAGATGTGCTTTAGCTGGTACGTTGACAATCATATCTGCCATGATTAGCAGGGAATTTGTTTCTTCCTTTTGAATTCTTATCAATTTGTCTCTACCCATCTCTTTTTCTCTGTCTCTTCTCTCGTTCCAATGGCTGACGTCTTCAACATAATGTTGAACAGAAAATATGATAGAAGGTCTTTATATATTTTTCCTGATTTCCAAATCTCTTTCCAATGTGTTTAAGTATGTATGACATTTGCTGTAAAATTTTTAGTAGTTAGGAAGTCTCTCTTCTTTTCCTAGTTGGCTAAGAGTTCTAATATAAGATGTATGTTGGATTCCATTAATTTATTTTTCTGAATGTTAGGGAGTTGATTGTGGACTTTTTCTCCTCTTAACAGTTAATTTGACAAACTATCTTAACAAAGTGTTCTGGCACTGAATCATATTTATACCTGTAGGATTATATGGCCTTACCAGATCATAAATTTTTAAAAAACACTTTTGAATATGCTTTTCCTTCTTTTGCGAATGTGTTATTGGGATTCTAAAATCTGTGTTTATAAGCCACCAAGATCTAAACTTTTCCCCCTTGCCATGCAATTTTTGTCCTGTTCTTGGAATCAGTTGAACTCTAGCCTCACGAAATGACTCATGAGTGCTTCTCTCTAATTTGTGTTTAGAAAGCATGAATGAGCTTTTCTTGAAGTTTTTGGTAAAATTCAAATTTACCTGCCAAACCACTTGCCTAATGATGTGTATTTAAGGGATAGATTTTTAATATCTTACTTAAATTATTTAATGATTATAGATGCATTCATTTTATATTTCTCAAAATTTCAACTTTGAATTTTTTCAGCAAGAATAATTATTATTACTTGGAAACACATTTGTAAAATCATTATCAGTAAGATGAGAAGATTCAGAACACATTTAATTGAATGTATCCCATATACCAAGAACCAGAGATGTGTTAAAATTGGAATACAACAATAAGACCATACCTGAGGGAAGAGTTCAACTGGGTTTGGACCCACTGAGGAAGATACATAGCTGGTTTCTGCCTTCTGAATAGATATTTTGGGGGTGAGGGGTTGATACTGGGGATCAAAACCAGGGACATTCTACCTCTGGTTTGCTTCACACCAAGCCCTTTTTATGTTTTATTTTGAAATAAGGTCTCACAAAGTTGCTGAAGGTTTTGATAAATTTCTGAGGGTGGCCATGATCCTCCATTTCAACCTTCCCTGTACTTAGATCACAGGCATGTGCCACTGCTTCCGGCTATAAATAGATTTTTTTGTGGTTAAAAAAGAAAGAAAGGAAGAAAGAAATGAGACTTTAGAAACAAAATATCTCAAGAGATGTCAAAACATTTTTAAGTGGCTTAAAATAGACTCAATTACAACTACATATGTAAAAAGTGGCACAAGAATGAATAGATTTTATTAAAAAAGCACTAGGAAAAATGTATTTCAGGCCTATCTATTAAGAGAATAAATGCTCTACTAATGACTTGAAATGGAAGAGTACATACTTAGGCACAAGTTTCGCCCTAAAAGGCAGCACATTGATTTCTTGTTTTACAGAAAGACTGTGCCACTCCACCACTCCACTTATGCTAACAACTTATTTCTCTCATTTTCTAGTTTACAGCAGAGGAGAAATATCAATCCCAGTTATTCCATTATGGCCAGGATTGAAAGTCCTCATAATTCTTCAACTTGGTTCTGGTAATTTAATATTACTTTCACAAATCTACAATGCTTTCAAGATTTCTGTTGTAACATCTAAAATGTATTCATGTCTCTAGTTCTCCTTAGACAATGTGAGACTTTTAGCTGGCATAATCCCCAGTAATTCCATATTAGTATTACATTATATTTTAATGCAAACTAAACATTTCATCAAAAAAAAAGAGAACTGATAAATGAATATAGTAAACTTTTAGGTTACAAAACTAACATATGGAAATCAGTACAGTTTCTGTATATCAACAGTGAATTTGCTGAAAAAGAAATCTAAGTGTAAGGAACTTGCTATTTATAATAACATCATAAGGCAAAAATAAAATACTTAAGAGTAGAGTTAACCAAGTAATAAATGATATGAAATATTGATGGAAGATATTGAAGAAGACACAAACAAATAAAAGGATATCCCATGCCCCACGGATTGGAAGAATAAATGTTAAATGTTGATACTACTCAAAGCAATCTATAGGTTCAATGCAATCTCTATCAAAACTCCAGTGTTATTTTTCACAGAAATCAAACAAAAATTATAAAATTCATATGGAACTATAAAAGACTCCAAATATCCAGTATAATCTTGAATCCAAAAGAACAATGTTAGAGACATCACACCACCTGATTTCAAAATCTACTACAAAGCTATCATAACCAAAATGGCATGCTATGGATATAAAACAGACACAGAATAAAAAGGAACCTACACATTTATAGTTCATTGATTTTTTTTTTTTTGCTAAAGTGCCAAGAATACACAATGGAGAAAGTACAATTTCTTCAATAAATGGTGTTGGAAAACTGGATCTCCATAAGTAATCATGTTTTTGTTGCTGCCTTATCGCGAACACATATTTAATTTTGCAACAATTAACCTTGATAACACATCCTCGTACAGACCCCCTCTCTTTTTCCTCCTTCTTATTTAATACATCCAGTTCCTAGGGTCAAATTCTTTGAAGAACGATTTGAATGTAAGCTTTCATCTCATATGCTGCTTTAGTCAAGACATAATTATGGTAAGAAAAAAAAAAAGGAGAATCAGAAGTTTAAGATGATTAATGTTTTAAATCTGTTTAGATATTGATGGGAAACACACATCTTATAACACAATTAATGCTACTGGTGATGAGTTTGGCTTTATATAAGCACAGATTACCTGGGTGTGTCCTGTCCTCCATCAACCCTCAGCTGTCCAAATATAAGTCCTGAGAAAATGGAGCTGGTTTGACCCAAGTGGGAAAGAGATTTGCCAAAAGTGGGCTATGCCAGTGGGGAGTGATATTTGGAGTCTTTGGAAAGAACGAATTAAGAGTGGACCATGAAGCTACGATGCTGAGAGAAGGCTTGAAACCAGAAAGAAGGCCATGCACAATGAGGAGAAAATAGAACCATCAGGGTGTAATGGACCAGATGAGGTAGAAAACTAGTGTAACGGGAGCATCAGGGGCCAGAAACTCCAGGCATCAGGCTTTGAGGAACAGAATCCAAGTCCTTGAGACACTGGGAGCTCTAGTCATGGGTAGAAGCATGTGAAATTGAAGACATGTAGAGTATCCTGCTGTATCTCGGAAACACAGTGAAGACCCAAGAAAGGCTGGCTTGCTGGCAGGAAACTGCTCCCAGAACTCACAGCCTTCTCCAAATGCAAAGTCTCTTGACTTTCAACGCCGTATGTCATTGCAGTTGCTATAGGCATCTCATTGAGTTCCTTAGCACTCAAATATTATTATTTTTTTTAACAGAATGAAAGTTTTTAGCTCAGCAACCATCAAATTCCTAGGCTGGGAATTATATAACTTTTTAAATTCATATGTTGTCCTTTATTATGGTTTTGAGGAGGAGCAAGGAAATTGTATTCCTTTGCACTTGGCAAATCAAAATCCCCAAGAGAGAGGAAAATGAAAAAAAGTGAAAAATCCACCAAAAGAAACCTGGCGTGGGCAAGCATCCTTGGGTGTCTTTCCTCCTCTCCTTCTCTTCTTTCTCTCCTCCTCTCATCCTCCTTTCCTTCACAGAAGTCAACATCTGAAAGTATGGTTTGGTTTCTATTTATTTTTATAGTAGTAAATATTTTATTACTTGAAAAGGGAGGCAGTGTTTGTTCTTAATTGTTTTTGATTAAATATGCTAATTACATCTTGGAATACTAATGACACATGGTACTAAATGTTTTAATAATGCAGTGAAATAAACTGGCAAATATAACAACAAATTAACCTGAAACGGCAACATAGTTTTCACCGCTTTAAATTGTAATAATACAAAACCGAGGAAAAAGTCAAAATTGCATTATCTAATGCAGAGAGAAAAGAAAACTTTATTAAACAATTTTGGCATTTTAATTTTTTCCTGCCTAAAAGATTTCGCGGAGACACTTGTCTGTTTTAGAACAATGACCCAGAAATCAGCCAGTTGCCTAACTTTCTTTAGTCTATCATAATTCAAGTTTCACAAGTCAAAATACAAGCAGGTTTGGCTGGGTGGTGGCCAGAGCTTGCTTTTCCTGCTCTGGTTACACTGGACCCAGGTAGATCCAGAAATGGGGACGGTGCACAGGGGGGAGCTTCAGCAGACTGTTGGAGATTTTCATAAGCAGGAGGCTGGGGTTTAAGCTCTTTCTGTATTGTCCTGTGAAGGGGTAAATGCGTCTTGGAATCAGTTCCCTTTTGAGGCTGGTACCAGCTAGTGACAGCAGCAACCCTTGGAAAGGCTTTCACATGACGTGACTTTGCCTGTATTATGTGCCTCCTGCACATCGCATGGAGGGACGTGAGCAGCAATGTGTGCCCCCAGGGGGCACCAGGCAACTCCTAGGGACATGTCCTGCTGTCGTAGCTGGAGTGGATGTTGCTGGCATCTAATGAAGAGACCAAGGATGCTGCTGCAAATCCCACAGTGCCCCGAAGAGCCCGCCACTAAGAATCTCCCCATGCCAAATGTTGACTGTGCTGCATTTGGGAAGCCCGCGGTGATCCAGACACCAAACACTGCAGATGCGGAGGAAGGAGGCATGGCAAAGGGCAGGGAGGCACTCGGCAAAGGGCAGGGCTGGGACAGCACACAGGACCAGAGGCCCTTGCCTTCACCATTGCATTACCAGGGAGAAAGAAGACAGGACAGGGAGTGGGGGAGGGGAAGGGCCAAGAGAGTAACAGAGAGACAGAGCAACTAATTGCAATGTGTGAATCCTAGTCGTCTTATTTTGATTGCGAATCAAGCAATAAACTGTTAAGGATTTATGACGTTGCCAGGAAAATTTGAAGTCTAATTATTTAATGATGGTATAAAATTAGCATAAAATTTTAGGGTATTGTGGATATATGTGGAGATTAGATAGATAGACAGACAGATAATTTTAAGGAATTCTTCTTTTGTACCAAGATATCCTGAAAAACTTATGAGTTTGAGATTTGCCTCAAGATGCATGAGAGAGAGGGAGACTGAGGGGCAGAGTACATGCCCCACACGGGGCAATGGTTGCTTCAGCCAGTGATCGGTTTATTTTATATTTTTATAAATCATCAAATTTTTCTAGAGTCATTTATCCATTTCTTTTTTTAATACTTTAATTAGTGCATTCTATTCTCATGTCATACCCTAGTCGCAGTGATGGTGACATTCCTGCACAGAGCACTTGGCCGGCTTCCCCTGGCTCCCTCCCCACTGCCCTCCTTCCCCACTGCCTCCCTTCCCCGCACTGGGTGTTCAGATTGACCGTCCTGTCCTCACATCTGTGCACACTGTCAAGGGAAGTGTGTCCTTCACTGATGGAACTACCCCAGGTGTCCATCAGGAGATGAATAGGTCACAAAAGTATGGGATAGACACACAATGGAATTCTACTCAACAATAAAGAACGAAATTATGCCATTTCTAGGAAAATGGATGGCCCTGGAGAACGTTATGTTAAGTGAGATGAGCCAGCCACAGAAAGTGAAGGGTCCTATATTTTCTCTCATATGGGGAAGCTAGGGAGTAACTGGGAGACCAGAGGGACTTTAGAGAATGAAGGAGAAACCCCAGTCCCCAGTGGAACCAGGGAGATGGTCTAGGGCAAGTGGGGGGAGGGAGGAAGAATCTTTCAAATCTTTCTTTTCTTTTCCTTTTTAAAAAATTTTTGTGATAACTAGAAATTAAACCCACAGGTGTTCTACCTAGGAGCTATACCCCCAACCCCACTTTATTTTTATTTTGAATCAGGGTCTCACTAAATTGCTGAGAGTGTCAGTAGGTTGCTGAGGCTGGTCTCTAGCCTGTGATCCTCCTATCTCGGCCTCCCAAGTACTGAGATTGCGTGCCACCACGCCCGACTTATTCTGTTTTGTTCGGGGATGAAGTTTCACTGTGTTGCTCCAGCTTGCTTGAACTCTTGGGCTCAAATGATCCTCCTGTCTCAACCTCCTGAGTCCCTAGGACTATAGGCATGAGCTAGCATGCCCGTTAGAGTAATTATTTTAAAATAAGATGCTGTCATTGTTAAAATCGTACAGAGACCATTTATCGACTTGCGAGAAAGTCACCCCAGAGACTGGCCTGCACATGTTAGAGTCCCAAGGGCGTCCACCTGGCTTTCCTGAGTCCCTGTAATACAAGGCACACCGATGTCTCAATTGCAAGGTGAAGCACGTTTTTCTAGTTGGACATTAATGACTCTCCCCGCCTTTTTTTTTCTTGTTAAAGCTCCTTTGACTTTGTTTGTTGAGGTCTCAATGAGAAAGATCAATGTTTCCCAATGTTTAAAAATCTCAGCTCATTTAAGTTCCCATAAAGCCAGCCCCGAGCGCAGGCTTTGGAAAGGGGCCCTAGGACTTCGCAGCGAGTTGCTGGGCAGTGGCTCAGCCTGGAATGAGGGTCAGGAGGGAAAGGTCTGCCAGCCTGCGTTGGGGACCGGTGGCATGAAAGCGCCCATTCATCCCCCTAGCAGCCCCAGCCTCTCCCTCGCGACTTCTGTGGCACCCGAGGTGTTTGCAAGGTGCCAAAAGAAAAGACACACTCCAGTTGTTGCAATAAAACAGCCATTTTACTAGCACACCCCTGTGATTTGGTTACAAGGCAAACACTCCCACCATTGCCCCTGCAGGCCGGTGCTCCCTCTTCCCCGGGATCCCCCCACCCTGTGTTCCCAAGGGTGTCCCCAGTAGGACTCCTAAGGTGACAACAGTCATCATGTGTCCTCAGCAGACCCCTGAAATGCGTTGGGAAAGAGAAGAGCAGGGCAGCTGGGCAGAATGGTGCACTGATGATGGAGGGGCAGAAGGAAGCAGGGCCTCTGTCCCAGGCAGGATGCAAGGAGGCCGCAGGGCTGTGGGAACACACCGATCCATATGCCTGGCCCGGAGCAGCCATGAGTCAACAACGCAGCAAATGCAGCTCTAGACCTCAGCTTCCCCAGAGGTCGGAATCTCTGCACAGCAGAGGCTAAGCGGAGGTCATGACTCCGTACTGAGCACATCTCTGACAGCGCAGGGGACTCTGTCTAGAGCACAGCTGGAGATGTGGTCAGGAATGGGTAAGCAGTGTTGGACTTGTTTGGCCCCTGGCCGGCCGGGATTACCTCTAGAAGATCTGACTTCTACCCCAGCGCTGAGGCTGACCATGAAGCAGGAGCCGGGGGTGTCCGGCAGCCAAAGTCATCCTCTGAGGGCAATGCATAGCTGTGTCAGCCCAGCACTGGGCACTCGGGAGCCTCCTTTGCAAGTAAGGGCTACCTGGACGGTGGGTTTAGGACAAGGTAAATAACACCTATGGAAGGAGAGGCCTCAGTGCAAACAGCCCAGCAGCTGAAACGGCAGGAGGAGGCGGGGGTTACCTGGTAAAGTCCTGGAGACCAGGACCTGGAAGGGAGGTTTCTGCTCACCAATGAGTCAGAGGACCAGCATTTTTAGGGAAAACCCTTTGCTCATCATTGCTGATATCTTTGTAGAACCCTGATAGCACATTTCATCAGAGCATGCAGAGTGAAAGAGCCCTCTCTGTCCCCTGAGGCCCTGCACCCAGTGTGGGGTAGCCTGACATTCCTGGACACCCCAGAGAACCTTAGAGGGCGCTTTGAATCCCAGGTGTTCAGTTTGTCTGGTGGGGATAGACACTTCTGTCCTGTGGGCACCACATTCCAGGCCTACCAAGGGCAGGCACGTGACAGATAGTCTTGGATCAAACTGATCATAACTGAAATTTGCAAACAAAGGCACAGCTCACTGGTCAGAGTATTGCTGACTCTGAGACCCAACAGGGACAACCTTCAAATCGAGAGATAAAGACCCTAGAACCAAACAGTTAGCTGCAAAGAGAAGAGACATTTGGAAGCCCTCTCTCTCTGAAAGCTGTCCATCAGGAATCGACGGGAACATAACTGCACTTGCCCCCCCCAAACCAGAGTGTGCCCCCATTAAAGCTGGGACCACAAAGGAATGCCTGCCTGAGAGCAGACTGGACTCATTACTTGTTTGTTGTCCTGGGATCCCAACAACCATGTAAGAAGAGGAAAAGAAAAAGCAATATAGGGCACGGTGATGCATGCCTCTAATCCAAGTACTTGGGAGGTTGAGACAGGAAGATTGAAGGTTTGAAAACAGCCTCAACAACTTAGCCAGTCTCTCAGCAACTTAGTGAGACCCTGTTTCAAAATAAAAAAATAAAATAGGTCTAGGAGTGTAGCTCAGAAGAAGAATGGTCCTGTGTTCAATCCCTAGTACAAGAAAAAAGAAAAAAGAAAGAAGGAAGGAAGGAAGGAAGGAAGGAAGGAAGGAAGGAAGGAAGGAAGGAAGGAAAGAAGGAAGGAAGGAAGGAAGGAAGAAAGGAAGGAAAGAGCAATATAATGTTAAAAAGGCTAAAAGTCTCACTGTTTGCAAATAATAATTGTATACCTAGAAAGTCTAAAAATTAGTCAAAAGTGAATACTAATGCTCAAAAGATAGTCTAATATTAAGTATTTTGTTCTTAGACATTTTCTGGTCTTTCCTACATGTCCTCACAAACAGAGAGGAAGCCCTGAGCTGACAAAGTTCACTACCTCTCTATAGAAACAGAGAAGACTCAACCTCACCAGGAAACAGAGAAGCCAACATTTACAGCAATGTGAGGAGCCAATAATCTGCCTTCACATTGACATGCTTTTAAAAGCTGGGGCAAGAAGAGTGAGAAATGCGTGGTCCTCACACCAACAGCAGTTCACAATTTTGTGCAACCAATGTTTATGATTGAGTGTATTTGATATTTATTTATATATTTATTTTGGTACTGAGGATTGAACTTATCTCCAAGCTAAACCCCAAGCTCTATTTTTTTTTTAATTTTGAAACAGAATCTCACTAAGTTTCTAAGTTTCTGAGGGCCTAGCTAAAAATTAATTAATTAATTAATTAATTAATTAATTAATTGCTGAGACCGGTCTTAAACCTGTGACCTTCCTGTCTCAGCCTCCCAGGCAGTTGGTATTACAGGCGTGCACCACCAAACCCTGCTGGATAATGATTTTAAAGGGTCATTTTACAGAAATATTAGCATGAGTTCGTCAATGTATACGTATGCTAGGGTATCATTGCAATCATATAAGAAAACATAAAAATCTCCATGAAGCTGGATGTTATGGAAATGTCATGAAGGTGACTCTTTTAATAGTCTGAGGTAGTTCTCTGACTAGGTGGCAGGCCCGTGATGTTACATTCTTGTAATCAAAAGTGTAGAAAGACAAGAATTGGCACTATTTTGTTTTTGTTTACAATATGCAACATACCATATATATATATATATATATATATATATATATATATATATATGTACATGCATATAATATGTATGTACGAGATGTATGCATGTATGCATATACAATATATGCATATATACGAGACACACATATATAAAAGTCTGGAAAACTCTGAGCCCACCTGTCAATGGTTGCAACCAGTGGGCTATGGTCCAGGGGTCTGCAACTTCTTATTTATACAGTCTCATGTTGTTTGAATTACTTGCAAGCAGCATGTGTGCCTTTATTTTAAGATAAATATTAAAAAGCTAAATCCTTGATACCATCTGTTTTCCTCGCCGTTGCTATTCTCGTTTATTATTCATTCGCTTGTTTTTTTTTTTTTTTTATGATTTGCCTCCTTCTCCAACAAGTGGTCTCTGTGGGGAAAACCACTCAGAAAACTCAGGTGGCAATGAGTTACTAGGGCTAATGCTCCTGCGAGCGGCAAGCCAGGGCTCACAAAGGCAGGCACATTTGGCCCGGGCTGGGGCGGGGGTGGGGGGCAGAGGGAATGCCCACTTCCAAATATATTTTTAAATACATTATCGGACCACCTCACATAAAGAAAGGCTGTGCTAACCACTTCTTCCTTCTCTGCTATTTTTGCCAGCGATGGGCAGTACAGCTTCTCTTCTTTTGCCAATCGGAGAAGTACAAAACCACATTCCATTATGGCGCTTCCCTGACTGCTAGTGATCCTGAACACTTTTTACCTATTAGGTTGCTCGTTTTGGGCTTGCTGGGTTTTAAGAGCTCTTTATACAGGGAGATAGCATAACAATATAGATTAAATATTAGCCTATTCACGACCTGCTTTGCAAAATTTTAACAAAACTTCTTTGTCTTTATGGACTGCAAGTGTTCACTTTCATCATAAAAATATTTTTAAATTTTATATAGGTACATGAATCTTTTGAATGTGATCAGTTTCTTTCTGAAGAAGGTCTCCTTTGCTCTTCAATTGCTTAAAATCTTCTGTGATTTTTATTTCTTATAAGAGCTCTTTGTTTGGGTTTTTACATTGTATATAATGGAAATATATGTATATAGTCAATCTAGTTTTACTTAAAAAAACATAGGCACTTAAATTAGCTCTATTATTAATGAATCGATTTATTTTCAACAAAATTGTGATATAATATTTTAGTACAATAAGTTATCATATACAGAAATCCAGTCTTATTTATTTAATTAGTTAAATAATCATAGTACTTATTAAATGCAGGCATTCTTCTAAGTAATTAAAAATATACACTTTTCTATTGTTTAAGTCATATCTGCCTCACTCTTGGATTATGGGATCAAGTCTACTTCTTTTCTGTTCCTATACTCCTACAAGGTGACTTAATCATAGTAATTTTATAATTTCTGATAGAGTAATAATTCCCCTCCTTAGGTGGCTCTGCTTCTTCTTCTTCTTCTTCTTCTTCTTCTTCTTCTTCTTCATACTGGGGATTGAACCCAGGAGCATTCTACCTCTGAGCTTCACCCCAGTTTTATTTTTTTAAATAGTGCCTCATTAAGTTGCTGAGTCTGGCCTTGATCCTATGATCCTCCTGTCTCAGCCTCCCAAGTACAGAGATTACAGGTGTCCACTACTGTGCCCAGCTACAGTTCTTCTTTTTCACACTTTTCTGAACTATTGTCTAAATACTTATTCTTGTTTTCCTTTGTAACTTTTCCAGGGGCTAAGGTGAGCAATTCTAAGTTATAGACCTTGATGAATGTTTGCCTTTGTAATCAGCCACATAGTCACCACCCAAACCAAGTTAAGAACATCTCTGTCATTCCAAGAGGTTCCCACGTGCCCCTCCCAGGCCGTGCAACCCTCAGAGGGAATCACTATCCTGGTTTCTAACCTCCTGGGTTAGTTAGGTCTGCTCCTGATCTTCAGACAAAGGGAATCACAGAGCACAAATTCTGTTGTGTCAGATTTTTTCACATAACACCATGTCTGTTAGATTCATTCACTATTCTTCATTTTATTATATGAATAGACCACACCTTCATCATGATTCTACTCTTGATGGACATTGGGTTGTTTCCAGTTTGGAGATTTTACAAATAAACCTGCTGTGAAACTTTCTTGTACATATATTTGTTGAGCAAAAACACTCATTTCCATTGGATGCATACCTGGGAAAGAAATTACTGGGTCCTAGTGTATGGTTCAGTAGACTCTACCAAACTGTTTCCAAAATGGCACCAGGTTACACTCCCAGAAAAACAAAACAAAACCTCCTCGCCAACACCCTATATTAATATTCTTTTTTTTTTCATTTTAGCCATTCTGATGACTGTGAAACTGTCTCACATTTTAAGATTTATATCACTCTAATGACAAATTACGCACTCTACATTTTCATATGCTGATTGATAGTTTGGCCATTTTAATGTCCACCTTGGTGAAGCTGCCAGTCAAGTCTTGTCTATTTTCAAATCTTTTTTCTATTATTATTATTGACTGGCAGCAATTAATAAATTAGTCTGCAGTTAGGTCCTTTGTTTCACATGCTCGTTCCCAAAGTCATCTCTCCTGTTGTGTGTCTTTAATGCTTACTGGTCTTGTTTGATGCATGAACACTCTTACTGAAAAAAAAAAAAAAAAAAACGTGTTTATCACACTTCACTTTCATGGTGGATTAGTTTCCAAGATCTGCCTCTCAAAGTCCATCTTCTGGGTGACCCTAAGACCACAGAAATTTGCAGTCTCTCACAAGTCTGGAATCAAGGTATCAGCATCCTGGGCTCTCTGAAACTTCTGGGAAGGATCCTCCCTTGTCTCTTCTAACCCTGGTGGCCCCAGAGATTCCTCAACATGTGTCAGCAGAGTCCCAGTGTCTGCTTCAATCCTGAGGTCCTTCCTCTGTCTCTTCACGTCATCTTCCTTCTGTGTACATCTGTCTCTGTGTCCCAATGCCCTCTTGTTACAAGCACACCAGTCACATTAGGTGAGGACCACCCTCCTAACTTCACTTGACCTTGATTTCTGCTGTGAAGACTTTACTTCCAAATGATGCCAAATTCTAGGGTACCGGGGGTCAGGATAGCAACCTTTCTTTCTTAGCATCTCCCTATACTAATGTGTACAGCAAACAGGTGAGTCAGGGCTGACACTGACCTTCCTCCAGGGACCACGACAGGCTAAGCTCTTTCCAGAATCCTCTTGCTCCTAGTCTCCTGCTAACAATAGGATGCAGGCTCTTTCCTGTCTTAAAAAGGTAAACGCTTATCATCGTACTCTTCAGGAATCTCAGAGCTGCCCCTAAGCCCTGAGGTCACATGCGCCTCAGGAAAACCAAGTAGCCCAGAGGGAAATGGAGAGCTAGAGTCATATTCAAGTTAAGTCCATGAATCCATGTGTAAATTCTAAATTGAATTGACCCTCTGGTGACTTAAACACAACTCATACAAATTACTTGAGAATAGGGGTTTTCTATTCCCTATGATTTCATTACATAAAACACTGCCAAAGCCATTATCGATTGTGTTACAAAATGTTCCCCAGCCTCCCCTGCTTTGGAAGAACCCCACATCTGATACAGAGGGGGTGTCAGCCACCCTCTTGTACACTTCTCTGAGCCTCTCACCCTAACTGTTATGTGTCTGGATACCCCGGCCTCCTGTCCTCCATGGGGAATGTGAAGTGATGTTCCAAGCTGTTTGGCACGTCCCAGCCCTGTCCTCCTGAGGACTGTGCACATTGGGCTGTGCCTGGCTCCAGTACAGAGTAGCCAGTGTCCCACTGGAGAATCTACATCTCTGGTTCACATTAAAGGACTCACAGAAAGGGAGTTTGTAAAATATACTTTTCCTGGTGCATTGTCATTATATATCGTCATGAAGCATAGCATGATAGGATCATACATGCGCAGGGCGCTTGGTGTGTTTCATTCAGCTCCAACTCCACTCTCTCCCCTTCCCCCTAGGTGTCCCTGAGGTCGGCACTGATAATTTTGTGCATGTCCATAGCACTGTTTGAATTGTCTTCATCGCGTCTCTTTCTCCCTTCCTTCTTCCCCTAAACCCCCTCCATCACTCCACTGGAGTCTTTATTCCTTTATCTGAAGTCCCTTTTCTTACCCAATTTCTCTCTAGCTTCCACATATGAGAGGAAACATACAGCTGTTGACTTTCTGAGACTGGCTGCTCTCACTTAGCATAATAGATGCTAGTTTCATCTAGTTTTCCTGCAAGTGAATAATTTGGTTCTTCTATACAGTTGAGTAAAATTCCGTTGTGTGTATACAACATGGATTTGCAATCCATTCATCTGTTGCTAGATACCTAGGCTGGTTCCATGCTCAAGATGGGTCAAAGGCCTAGAAATTAGACTAGAGACTTTGCAATTAGTGGAAGGACATAGGCCCAATGCGCCAACATGTAGATACTAGTAGAAACTTCCCCACTAAGACCCTCTAAGCTCAGGAAATTAAAATGAGAATTAATAAATGGGATGACATTAAATTAAAAACCTTCTGTGCAGCAAAAGAAACTATCAGGAGTCTAAATAGAGAGCCTACAGAATGGGAAAAGATCTTTGCCAGCTAGTTCTCTGATAGAGAACTAATATCTAAACTACACAAAGAACCTAAAAAACTTAACACTAAGAAATCAATAATAATAATAACCCAAACAAAAAAATGACCAATTGAACTGAGTAAACACTTCTCGAAAGTGATGTTTAATTGAGAGTTCCTAGCCCATTTATTCCTAAGACCTTGGGATAAGGTACGAACAAGATCACTTGGCCTCTTGAATAAAGGTTACTGTTCATTTTTTTTCTAGATTCATTATCCAACACTGATGGGTGGATTCAATGTTCCCTCTTAATTTCCCCTTAAATTGCATCAGCTCCCGTGACCTGGAAATGACCCAAGCAGTACCTGGTGTGATGACTTCAAATTCTGTGTTCTCCACAATCCTTAGGTTGAAATGCTAACCTCTAACATAATAGCGCTAGGAGGTAGAACCCCTGGAGGTGGTTGAGCCCAGGGGAGCAGGCGTGAGTGGGATCAGAGCTGTGATAAGAGGCCCACGGGGCGCCCTTCGCCCCTTCTACCCAGTGAAGGAGTGAGAAGCTCGGCCTGTGAACCAGAAAGTGGGCGCTCCCCAGACATGCCCTGCGGGTACCCCGGCCTCCCGAGGTATGGGGGTACACATTGAGCATTTGTAAAGGGTTTGTTATAGCACCTTGTCGGGACAGAGACCCCTGGATACCAAGATGCCCGGCTCAAAGGCTGGCACGGAGATGCTCTGCCAAATCCTCCCCAGGTCCAGGCATTTAAGTTTCAACCAGTTCTTTGGGGAAGAAGCCCAGGAGCACCATCGCTGGGTCACGTGCTAGTTTCATTCCCAGTCTTCTGCGAAACCTCCACACTGATTTCCAAAGCGGCTCTACGAGTTTTCAGCGCCACCAACAGTGCCATAGGGTTCCTATTTCCCCACGGCCTCACCAGCATTTATTATCATTTGTGTTCTTGATGATTGTCATTCTAACTGGAGCTAGAGAGATATTCAAAAATAACAGCAACGTCAGAGAGATGAGCAGAGACTCCAGGGGGTGACTGAGGGGCATTAGGGAAGAGCCAGGGGCAAAGTCATAAAGAATGCAATCGTAGAAATAACACTATGAGCCGAGCGTGGTGGTGCACGCTTGTAATCCCAGCATTTGGGAGGCTGAGACTGGAGGATCCC
>PVLC010013126.1:12989-42582 GCA_004027655.1 Graphiurus murinus | reverse complement strand
CAAAAAAAAAAAAAAAAAAAAAAAAAAAAGTCATGCTTCATGGAACTTGGCTTTTCTGATCATATTTTGGAGACAGATATATCAGATGGAATTCTATATTGCTTCAGGTGCTTATCAGCATATATAGAATGACAATAAAAATGTTAAAATTTATTCAAGAAATATAAAAAACATTATACAATTAGAAATAAAGGCATAAATTTAATTTCCAGTATTGACGAAGTGTGATTCTCAACACTCTATAATTTATACCATTCTTTATATTTCCTATTGAGAACATTTCTAAGTTCATGAGCCAGTTAATTTTATTTACTTTTCTAATTATTTTGTATATTGGAAAACAGAATATGTGATTTAAAATATATCAAATTGGTATAGCAGAAAGACAAAAAGTGATTTGGCATTATTAGTGAAATTAATACTTTGTAGATATTTTGTTTGTTTCCTTCTTTTTAGTATAGTAGATTGAATCCAGGGTGTTCTCATTCCAAAATACACCCCCACTCCTTTTTATTTTCTATTTTGAAACAGAGTCTCACTAAATTGCTGAGGATCTAGCTAAATGACTAAGGCTGGATTGGAATCTATAATCATCCTATCTCAGCCTCCCAATTACTGGGATTATAGGTATGAGCCACCCCACCTAGCTAGTGTAGCTACTGAAAGTGTATCTAAAAGGTAAAGTGCAAAAACATACATCTTTGTATAAAATGTATTATAAAAGCACTATAATGTATTACAAAACAATTTATACATTATAATAAATATATATTATAATGGATACATATAATGGCTATTTCCTAATATATATGTATAAGTGCACATAAATATAAGTAGCATATAATGTGTAATATATAACATACAATATATTTTAATGTATATTTTTATTAAAATGTTCCCTTTCTGTTGTCTAGAAATATTTATTTATTTATGTATTTATTTATGTATTTATTTATGTATTTATTTATTTATTTATTTATTTATTTATTTATTTATTTATTTATTTATTTGCAGTACTGGAGATTGAACTCAGGGGCATTCTACCTCCGAGCTACACCCCCAGCCCTATTTTTTATTCTTTATTTTGAAACCGAGTCTCACTAAGTTGCAGAGTGCCTCACTAGGTAGCTGAGACTGGCCACGAACCCGGATCCTCCGGTCTCAGCCTCCCGCATGCTGGGATTACAAGTGTGCGCCACCACGCCCGGCTGTCTAGAAATATTTAATATCACAATAATTGACTAAGCAATAAAATTCAATATACCAATGCTGATCATAATTTTCATGAAGACAATAGTGTAGTAAGAAAAATTATCATTGTATGGAACAAATAGTCAACATTTACATGTTTGTGCTAGTTAAGTTTAAATTGGAAATAAAATTCTTTTAAAATGTTGCTAGCCAAAGGATTGAAAAATCGGGCTTTGAAAGTTCAAAGGAGAAATCAAGGTGACTATCATGATAAGCAATTAACTTTTACCACATGAATTCTATGATATTCAGGAAGAATTAGAAAGAAAAAACTTCAAAGGTCTCATAAGCATAAAGAAGTCAAAGAAGGTCAATCTTGAAACAGCTGCTGCAGGGGATCAGAGAGATAAAACTTAAACCTCATAATTACTGTTAGGAAATTAAAGGAATAAAAGTGGCCAAAATCAAATTGAAAACTTTCAAAGTAGCAGAGAAGATTCCTGAGAAACAGCAATAAAATTCATTCATACATAAGTACTCAGAATTCTTATTAAAATGATTTAAGAAAATTAGGCTTCTACTCATTTATCAGCATAATATCAAGAAAGCCCTCTAGAAATAATTCAGATTGAGGAGTAAATGACAGAAAACAGGAAAGGTGACTTTTTCTGAATCACAGAGAATTAGAAACCTTGAAGTAAAGACATAAAATACTAAATTTGAAATCTACTAAGACCCAATCCAAGGATGAACTCCTCAATGGTGGTAGGTTAATCCAACTGGAAAATCTCTGATTCTGTCATGAAATTATTCAGCGATCAAGCAAATCAGAGAAAGATCAATTTGTGTTTTCCTTGAGATACAAATTTGCATACTACGCTCTTCAATCAAGTATGGAATTCATGAACCACTACGAATTCTACTTTCTGAATAAATTCTACAAGAAAACATCCACTTCCATGGGAATTCAGCCATAATTAATGAAACCCCTCAGCAATAGGTGTAAATATTGATATAGATTTCAAAGATCTCATAAGCATAAAAATCAATGAGGGAGAATAGGAATTTCTTTTGTGAAGATTCTGAAATAGGTAGACTTTTCAAAGAGGTAGAGTATAGCCTTCCATCCTTTAAGTGTCTGCTACGTGCAGTGATTTTCTTCCAAAGAGATGAATGGAATGGGAGAAAGAAGAGTAATGATTAGGGAAAACGCTGACAATCATTGCCTCAATAAGACAATCAAGATAGCATCTATCATGTAGATATCATGTACCCTTGATAGAATGTGATGAGAATGGTACTCTACTTCTGTGCTTTTGCCCTTTAAACCCACAATCACAATATAACCATGAGAAAGTATCAGAAAAATTCCAACTGAAAAACATTCTATAAAATACCTGACTAGCACATCTCCTACTGAAAGGTCATCCAAAGACAGTATGAGAAGCTGTCATAAACAAGAGGAGCCTAATGACACAAGACAACTAAATGCCATCCTGGTGGGATTCTGAATAAAGGAAATTTGAATAAAGTATGGAATTCAATATAGAATATCAGGATATTAAAATTTATACTACAATGTCCTAAATACTTTATAAAAAATACAGACAGGAAATTACTATACAATTCCTAAAAATTAAGCTACTGCCAAAAGTTGACATTGTATTACATTTCTCAGCCTTCTGTGACCCCAGTCATCCATTTTAGGTTTTTAGTCAAAATATTGATTTAAAAGCATATCATTAGAGCCAAGCATGGTGGCGCACACTTGTAATCCCAGTACTTGGGAGGCTAAAACCAGAGGATCTGAGTTCGTGGTCAGCTTCAGCTACTTAGTGAGGCTCTCTACAACTTAGTGAAACCCTGTTTCAAAATAAATAATAAAAAATAGGCCTGAGGGGTGCAGCTCAGAGGATGAATGCCCCTGGGTTCCATCCCCAGCACCAAAAAATAAATAAAATAAAATAATAAAAGGTCACAGTTGACTGTTTGATTACCACTTTCCCTCTCACTCCTTTACTTCATTCATATTGATGGTTTCAAGTTGCGAATAGCTAGGTTGCACTTGCCTAAAAGACATGGACTGTTGTTTTCTCTGCCTAGAACTCACTCTCCTAGTTCATGTATATCACATTCTTCAAATCTTTGCTCAAACTTTATCTTCATAATAAAATCTATGCACATCATCTTTGGATGCAATGAAATTCATCTTCTGCAGTTTTCATGAAAATAAATCAGGAAAAATATTCTCTGTATTCTCCTAATTAACCTCAAAGGTACGTTAGCTAAATACAAGTATAACTTTTACTTTATATTTTCCTTACACAAATTTTCAGAATGTGATTCAATGATTGAGTGTTTTTATTGACACATCTGAGCTCAGCCAGATTTTGTTTCTCTTAAATAGATGTACTAACATAAAATTCTGAAACTATAACAGATTATGCCTCACTAAATTAAATTTGATACAAGTTTTCCTGTCATATAATATAAATTTGAGATAAATCTAATAAGTAGTCCTCTCATTAGAGAAAAATTCCCTGAAAACTCATTTAATATGTGATTACTTCAATGTCTTTGGCTTTATCTTGGGGGTTCTCTAGTTCTATACACATGTTAAATTTGCTTCTGGTTCATTGAATTTTTAAATATTTTAATCCATTATGTATTTTATTGCATCAGTTTGACTCCCTACTGCTTTTTCTGGTCTAGAAACAAGATAGAAGAAAATGTCAGTCAATACCTCAGTAAATGAATAAAAATTATAAATTCAAAATGATTGCAATAATAATATTAATAAATAATTATTTTGATATAATAAGATGAAACTGATTAAAATATACAAATCAAACTTGACAGAATTTAAAAGATAAAATGGATGAATCCACAATTATAATATGGTTTGGTACTTTTTAAATAAAAATAGGAAAACAAAAAAGTTCAGAATGTAGAAAATAAGATAAGTAGAATTAGCCGGGCGTGGTGGCGCACGCTTGTAATCCCAGCATTCGGGAGGCTGAGACCGGAGGATCCCGGTTCGCGGCCAGCCTCAGCTAATTAGTGAGGCCCTCCGCAACTTAGTGAGACTCGGTTTCAAAATAAAGAATAAAAAATAGGGCTGGGGGTATAGCTCGGAGGTAGAATGCCCCTGAGTTCAACCCCCAGTGCCGCAAAAAAAAAAAAAAAAAAAAAAAAAAAAAAAAAAAAAAAAAGATAAGTAGAATTAATACTTTAAAAAGAAATATTAATATGTTTCTTTTCTAGTCATACAGGTATTGAAATAATAATAATATCAAATAATCATTGATATATTAAAGTGCAACCATTTGTGTGTGTGTGTGTGTGTGTGTGTGTGTGTGTGTGTGTGTGTGGTACTGGGGATTGAACCCAGAGACAGTCTACCTCCAAGCTACACTCTTAGCCCAATTTTATTTATTTGGAAACAGGGTCTCACTAGGTTTCTGAGAGTCTCACTACATTGTCAAGGGAGGCTTTGAATCTGTGATCCTCCTGCCTCAGCATCCCAAGTATTGGGATTACAGCATGTGCCACCAAACCTGGCTTATAATGACAATTTTGTTCAAATGAATTTGTTTTAACTATAAAACCCAGAATGAATGGATTTGAAATGTTTCATATCAAATGATGGAATATTATAGAAATTTAGAATGAAAACATTAAATCTCTTTGCATTTATCTCTACTTCTCTCTCTCTCTATATATATATATATGTATATATATAAGATATATATCTATATATATATGACTATTGCTTGCAATCACAAAGTATTCAATAATATATGACAAATCATAACATAATATGTGCATAATTAATACACATGAAATAATACATATTTCTTAAAATTATTGGAATACTATATACCAAATAATTAATAATGTTTGACTTAGAGGAAAGGGTGAAGAAAGATACAAAGAGAGGGGAATAGGAGTGATAGCAGAGTCAAAGAAGACTTCAAATTTAACTGTAATATTCAATGCATTTTATTTTTAAATACTAGAAGATATCCAACAAAAGTTCTAGCAGTTCCATGAAATCTCAAAATTAGTATCATATATTCTCTATTATTTTAATTTCTCTCAAAATAAGGTTTTGAATTATGACACTGGTATATTTAAGGCAAATTAACGATTGTCACTTCAGAAAAAAAAAATTTCTTAAGTTTAAAAAAAATCAAGTGAAACTTCTGAGTAATTTTGACAACTTACCTAAGAAAGTTATTCTATTTTTAATGTAATTAGGGAATTTGACTGCAGAGCATTAAAACTAAATTTTATTCTAATAAAAACACAAATAAGTATGATAGAATTAGTAGATAAGTTTGTGTTAACTATGAAAATGTAGAGAGGATAGAGGTTAGTATATAAATATTTATAAACTAAGACTTTTCCTTGGGTGATATCCACAAGCATTTGATAAAATTACATTTTAACACCTCATGAAAGAACATGACTGGTTGTGGTGAAATGACCAATTCCTCTACTTTCAGTAGGATTAGTCATATGACTTAGTTGACCCTTTGAGTGTTTGTATCAAGTTCTGTAACAACAGAGAAAAGTTATGCTTATTAGTCCTTGTGTTTCCAGAAATAAGCTGAAGACAGTGAACACTATATAATGAATTAATCTTGCTGTGCTATAATATTAGTTCATGTGGCCTGGAACTACAAATTCTTTTCCTTTTTCCCATTTAACAAAACAGAGTGAAAAGTTTGCCAAACAGCTTTGATCAAATACACGTTAGCCACTCCAACAGTCCAGAACCATGCAATTGAACACTGCTTCCACATGGACTTTTTTCTTGCCAGGTTTATTCTTTAGTCTTATCAGCAAAATCACATGCCTGCCTCTTCCAAAAAAAATTGCTACATATTGCTGATAGGAAACAATCCAATGCTCAGAAAAGAATTCTGCTGATGTTAGTTTGGTATCCATCTTCTCACTGTCATTTCACAGAGATAGGGATTTGGGACATTCACCTATTTTAGTGGAGTATTGAAGTGACCAATTATATCGGTGATATCAATAAAATCTTGATTTTTTAACACTTATTGATGAATTGTGGTTGTACATTATAATGAGGTATAGAGTGATAGGAATATAAATGTGCACAATACTTGGTGTCTTTCCCTCCAGATCTCACCCCACTCCCTCTCCTTTTCTGTACTTATCATTGAAATTGGTATTGATAATTTCATATATGTACATAGCATTATTTAATCTGTTACCTTTGTTTTTGAAGAAGACTTTGCAAGTGTTTTATCTAAATAAAATAATCTATTTCTCATCACATCCTGAGGAACATAAAGCAATTCATTTTAAGTGTTGAGGAGACTGAGGCACACATCCTAAAGGAAATACTAACAAGAAAAGAGTTCCTTTGACTCCTTTTAAAGTACTCTTTCCAGCCGGGCATGGTGGCGCATGCTTGTAATCCCAGCATTCGGGAGGCTGAGACCGGAGGATCCGGGTTCACAGCCAGCCTCAACTACCTAGTGAGGCACTCCGCAATTTAGTGAGACTCGGTTTCAAAATAAAGAATAAAAAATAAGGCTGAGGATATAGCTCGGAGGTAGAATGCCTCTGAGTTCAATCCCTAGTACCGCAAAAAAAAAAAAAAAAAAAAAGTATTCTTTCCATGATAATACCTTGTTCTTCGTTATAAGCGATGTAAGGGACACTTCAAATAATATTTAAAAATAATAACCTCAATAGAATGTTGCTCTATAAACCTTATTTGCAAACAAACATATTGCTTTGGAATTCTCCCAAACGGCAATGATTTATGAAATCAAAGTCAAATATTTATATTAAATTCCCCCTGTCAAGTCTACTATGTTGTTTCTATATATTGATTGAACTCAGTATGCTAGAATTCTCAATTCACATAAAATGAATTGTTTAAACTTGTCAAATGAGAGGAATTTCAGGTATTAGTTTAAATTCAAAGATATATATTTTTTCTTATGAATTAATATCTTTCTCCCTTGCCTTCTCTCAAAGGAAAAGCATTGGCGTATCAATGGATTCTGTTGTTGTAGAGGAAATGTCTTGTTAATGTCAGCATCTGTATACTCCATCATATATTATCAAGAAATTCTCAATTCCTCTTTTTTTATCTTACTTTTGAATTTTATAGGAAGCACACAGCAAATGTTTGTGAGGCAAATACACAAGATTATGTGCAACATGGCTGTATATACTTGGCCCTGTCATATAGCAGCCACGAGAAAAAAATCAAAACTGCAAAATATTGGTGGATCTTCATTAATATTTTTCTTGCTTATCCTCCATGACCCTGAATATTTTTCTTCAAAGGAACATTCTTCAAATAAAAGGATATACACTTTCTCCTTGAGTTCAAAAGCAACATGCATACACTTAAAGTGGCTGAGAGAAACTCAGTGATAAATTAGAAGTTTATTTCACAAGTTTATATATTTAGTTGCCTTTTATGCAGTTATTAGCTTCTGGACCACTTTAAATCAAACCACTTGAATAATATTGCCTTAAATGATCTTGCCTAACACCCCATTGTGTTAATATTGCTGTTAAAAGAATAATAAAGCTATGGAATTCACTAAGTTACTTGAAAATGTGAGGTACTAAAATAAAAGGCATTAAAACATTTTTAATTTTACTCCTTTTTTCTTTTATAATTGGTGCATTGTAATCATACATCTGTGTTAGGTACAAGCTGACAAAGGCATGCATGCACACATTTCTCATTTAACTCTTCCCCAATTCCCTCCCCACTCCCTTGCCCTTCCTCCTTCTCAAGTTCAGTTTAGTGATTGACTTTGATATGTTCGTGAAAGTACATCATGTGCTTTAGGGTTGTACCCGTAACCCCATCACCTTCGATTAAGTCAAATTATTTGCTCACCTAAGGTTTTTCCTTCTTAATCTGGAATTCCTCTTATGTCCCATTTTCTTCCTAGCTTTCCCATATTGGGGAGAGCATATGATATTCTACATTTTGTGACTGACTAATCTCACTTAACATAACGTTTTCCAGTTCCATTCATTTCCCTGCAAATAACATGATTTTGTTCTTCTTCATGGCTGAATAAAATTCCATTGTGTACATATCCCATAGTTTTTGTAATCCATTCATCTGTTGATGGACATCTTGGCTGGTTCCATAGTTTGGCAATTGTAAATTGTGCAGCTATAAACATAGATACACATGCATTGGTCTGATAGTTTGGTTTCCATTATTTTGGGTAGATACCCAGAAGTGGTATTGCTGGATCATATGGTAGGTTCATTCCCATTCGTCTGAGGATCCTCCATATAGTTTTCCAAAGTGGTTGCACTAATTTGCAATCCCATCAACAATGTATTAGGGTTCCCACTTCTCCACAGCATCCATTTTTTCTTGTTTGTATTCTTGATGATTGTCATTCTGATTGGGATTAGGAAATCTCAGGGTAGTTTTGATTTGCATCTCTCTGATTGTTAATGATATTGAACATCTCCTCATACATTTATTGGCCATTTGTATTTCTTCTTTTGTGATATATCGATTTAGATCCTTTGCCCATTTTTGATTGGGTTATTTGTTTTCTTAGCTGTGAGTTTCTTGAGTTCTCTGTATATCCTAGATATTAGTCCTCTATCAGAAGAGTAGGTGGCAAAAATTTTCTCCCACTCTGTGGGCTCTCTGTTGAGGCTCTTGATAGTTTCCTCTACTGCACAGAAGCTCTTCAGTTTAATGCAATCCCATGTATTGATCTTCCTTTGAGTTGCTTGTGCTTTTGAGGTCTTGTTGAGAAAGTTTTTACCTGTGCCTATGTGTTGAAGTGTTGGTCCTATGCCCTCTTCAAGTAGCTGCACGGTCTCTGGCCTGATTTCTAGGTCTTTGATCCACCTTGAGTTGACTCGTGCATAGTGAGAAAGTGGGGTTTATTTCCAGTTTCCTGCATATGGCTAACCAGTTTTACCAACACCATTTACTAAAGAGGCTATCTTTTTTCCAGTGTATGTTTTTGGCTCCTTTGTCAAAAATCAGTTGACTGTAAGCATATGGGTCTGTTTCTGAATCTTCTATTCTGCTCCATTGGTCTATGTGTCTGTTTTTGTGCCAATACCATGCTGTTTTTATTATTGTGGCTTTGTAGTAGAGTTCAAAGTCAGGTATTGTGATACCTCCTGCATGGTTCTTATTACTAAGAACTACTTTGGCTATCCTGGGCTTTTTTGTTGTTCCAAATGAATTTAAGAACTGATTTTTCTATGTCTGTGAGGAGTGATCTTGGTAATTTCATGGGTGTTGCATTGAATTTGTAGATCACATTTGGGAGGATGGCAATTTTGATGATATTTATTCTGCCTATCCAAGAGCATGGAACATCTTTCCATCTTCTAAGGTCTTCATCGATTTCTTTTTTCAACCTTTTATAGTTTTCCTTATAGAGGTCTTTTACCTCTTTGGTTAGGTTTATTCCTAAGTATTTTATTTTTGGGGGTGCTATTGTGAGTGGAATTGTTTCTGGACTTCTTTTTCAGTGGATTTATGGTTGGCATACAGGAAAGCTTCTGATTTTTGAAGATTGATTTTGTATCCAGACATTTTGCTGAATTTGTTGATCAGTTCTGTAAGTTTTTTGTTTGACTTTGTTGGGTCTTCTAAGAATAGTATCATGTCATCTGCAAAGAGAGATAGTTTTAGTTCTTCTTTCCCTATTTTTACCCCTTTGGTTTCCTTCTCTTGTCTTATTGTTCTGGTTAGATTCTCAAGTACTATATTGAACAGAAGAGGTGACAATGGACATCATTGTCTAGTTCTTGTTTTTAGTGGGAACCTTTGCAGATTTTCTCCATTTAATATAATGTCAGCTGGGGGCCTATCGTATATTGATGTTGGGGTACGTTCCTTCTATTCTGATTCTCTGTAGTGCTTTTAGCATGAATGGGTGTTGGATCTTGTCAAATGTTTTTTCAGCATCTAGTGAGATGATCATGTGATTTTTGTCTTTGATTCTGTTTATGTGGTGAATTACATGTGTTATTTTTCATATGTTGAACCAGCCTTGAATCCCTGGGATGAACCCGATTTATATTATCAAGAAATTCTCAATTCCTCTTTTTCTATTTATATTTGAATTTTTACAGGAATCACACAGCAAATGTTTGTGAGGCAAATACACAAGATTATGTGCAACATGGCTGTATATACTTAACCCTGTCATGTAGCAGCCACAAAAAAACCCTCAAAACTGCAAAATATTGGTGGATCTTCATTAATATTTTTCTTGCTTATTCTCTATGACCCTAAATATTTTTCTTCAAAAGAACATTCTTCAAATAAAAGGACATACATTTTCTCCTTGAGTTCAAAAGCAACATGCATATATTTAATGTGGCTGAGAGAAACTCAGTGATAAATTAGAAGTTTATTTCACAAGTTTATATATTTAGTTACTTTTTATGCTGTTATAAGCTTCTGGACCACTTTAAATCAAACCACTTGAATAATGTATCCTTACATAATCTGCTTGCCTATACACCCCATTGTGTTAATGTTTCTGTTACAAGAATAATAAATCTATGGAATTCACTAAGTTATTTGACAATATGAAGTACTAAAATAAAAGGCATTAAAACATTTTTTAAATTCTATTATTATTATTATTTTTGAAACATAGTCTTCCTATGTTCCCAGGGTCTTCTATGTTCTGGGCCCCAGGAATTCCCCTGCCTCAGCATCCTTAGTGGCTGGGGCTATTGATGCATTCCACTACAACTGGCCTAAAACAATTTTGCATCACTATATTTTGACATTTGCACCCAAAACTGACTTCGTAATTGTGACAAATAATATTTTGTTTAAAATACTCTCATTAATGATTACCTTGAGATTGTCAGTGGATAAGCAATAGAATTTTTTTTTTCTTTTTGCGGTACTAGGGATTGAACTCAGAGGTGTTCTACCTCCGAGCTAAACCCTCAGCCCTATTTTTCATTCTTTATTTTGAAACCGAGTCTCACTAAGTTGTGGAGTGCCTCACTAGGTACTGAGGCTGTCCGCGAACTCGGATCCTCTGGTCTCAGCCTCCCGAATGCTGGGATTACAAGCGTGAGCCACCACGCCCGGCTAAGCAATAGAAATTTTATCATCTGCTATTGTCATCCTCTTAATTTTTTAGGATAAGATTGTTTTGTCAAGACTTTATTCAAGTCTACATACAGAATATTCAATTTATCACTCAATGGAAATGGTCACATATAAATCTGAACATGAACTACTAATTTCGTGCCATCCACTCTCAAGATGGGAATCAGTGTTTCCAATGTACAAATTATTAGTTTGGTACTTATAAGAATTTCAATCATATTAAACTGCATATGTGGAAGTAAAAATACTTCAAGATTTCATTAAATAGTTCAATATTTATGGTGAATAATTTTTATTCTCTCTGTATATTCATGAAAAGAGTGAGATAATTTTAGAACACTGCATATAATTTACATCATTTACGAAAGTTATATATGTCTGTAATATGCCGAAAGATTTTCATGCTTAGATGGTTCCACATGAAAAATTATAGTGGAAGACTGATATATCAGTACATTAACATTACTAAAACCTATATTTTAAATTTCAAATGACTTAATCAGCTAAATTCTCTAGTAAATAAAGATTGGAGCAAGTTATTTCAACCAGCCCTCCACTTCTATCATTCCATTTAAAAATCTATTTCTTCCTATCAGGCTTATTATAAGCATTGTTATATATCCTTTATGAATAATTAATTCCTGTCGATGACTCTCTTGGTTGGGTGCAATCTGCTTTGCTTTGGTTCTTTCTATTTTATCATGGATTATGGAGGCCATGAAAGATCTTCCCAAAATATTCCATTAAGTTCTTTTTAGATGTTTTCTTTCTTCATTTGGATTTCAGAAGTTTTTCATACCAACCAACAAATACATACAAATTACAAAATTACACTTCTTATATAAACACTGCAGTGGTATAAACATATTTTATAATCTTAGTGTGTCCTGTAACATTCTAATTGTTTTTGGAAATAGAGAATTCATAGATGTGATTTACCTGAATATATACAATCAAATTACATATAATATGATATATATGTATATATAATATATGTATATATAATATGTGTATATATATATATATATATTCATGTTCTAGGTAAATCAGTAGAAAGATCAGATAGAGAAATGACATCCTAACCTGATGGAATAGAGGCATATTCACATATATTTTTTGTGCCTTGCTTCTCTACCTAGAAATGCTATCATCAGCATCTCCTAGTATCTACATAGCCTGAATCTAACTGTTAGAAAGTTTCCTTTGTTTTTAGGATGGTAGGATTGAACCCTGGTCCTTGTGCATGCTAATCAAGCACTGTAAAATCCAAACAATACTATCTACAGACATTTAGTAATGTTTAAAAGAAACAATTAATATAAATCCCTTTGCTCAGTAACTAGCAAGGTAGTATATAATAATTGTTTATTCTTTTATATTTGAAATTATTATAGTTACCATTGTTATTTATCAAAGGCCCTTTGATATTGAGGGAAAAAAACTCTCAAAATCTTGAATTTTTTAAATTTAAGAAATGCTATAAACTGCCTTCTTGAGGATTAAACTCATATCCAATATCCAATGTGTCTTAAATCCTGTGAGAATTTAACAATGTTTTTTCTATTGTTCAAGAACATAATTTTTTTTTCCTCGTTTAGTAAGGCACAAAGGAGGATGAGCTAAAGAAATCAACAACAGTATTTGTTGCATGAACCTGTAAAATGGCACTTGAAAACACCATATCTCGTCTTAAAATATCATTCTACGATAGGAGGAGAATGCAGGCTACTGTTAAGTATGTAAAAATACAGTTACATACTATTTTTAAATAATACTATTTCAAAGCTTATACATTCATTTTTTATGAATTAGACTTTATAAGAGGTGAACTCATCAAATGCACTTTAATGCATTAAGTGCTGCTTTGATTTTACAGAGACTCATCTAAGAATGCTGCGATGGAGCAGAGTTGATTGCTCTGGAAAACAGAGAGTGCCATGTATTCTTCCATTAGCCAGAGAGCCAAAGGCTTTGCAGAGACTGTGCCCAGCATCGCTGCCTCTTCCATACCACTGTCATGACTTCTTCAAAGACCAGGTACACATAAGTTTAAGCAATATATACATGTTTGCAAGGGCATTACATATTGTTTTCTACAAACTATAGTATATTTCAAATATCTCTAAAATAACATTTAAAGCAACACTTTAGTGATTATTACTATACAGTGAGAAACATTGGGGGTGTTTCATATTATCATATGCTGACTTATCTTTATGGTAAATTTAGACAATTATTTTATTTTATATAATTAGAGAATACCTAGTAAGAATCAGATAGACTTAAACCAGATATTAATTAAAACTTTATTGGGATTACAACAATGATAAAAGTAAAGATATTCTATGTCTCAGTTGGTGACACCCATTGTTATTATTATTCTATTAAGCAAAAGACTACAAGATCATATGTATATGAAATATTTATATCATTATTTTTACAATTGCTTTTACATATTCAAATCCCCACAGTTCCAGCAAAATGAACATATATTTGAATTTTCACAGAAATAATAATTAAAAATAGACATGTATACTGAAGTTCAAGTTCTGTACTTGACAATTACTGATCTCTGTGGTAGAATCAAATAAAGCACAGAGATTAGAAGTACAGACTTAGCCGGGTGTGGTGGCACACGTTTGTAATCCCAGCATTTGGGAGGCTGAGACCAGAGGATCCGGGTTCGCGGCCAGCCTCAGCTACCTAGTGAGGCCCTCTGCAACTTAGTGAGACCCTGTTTCAAAATAAAGAATAAAAAAATAGGGCTGGGGGTATAGCTCGGAGGTAGAGCGCCTCTGAGTTCAATCCCCAGTACCGCAAAAAAAAAAAAGTACAGACTTTAGAATTAGACTGCTGCCTAGCCCTTTACATACATATAATCATGGAGAAGATACTTATCTTGAAATTTTACTTCACTCATTTTCTTAATGGGAAACAATAATGGCAACAAATTCATGGAACTTTAAGATATGGGGATATACTTCAGGTGAGATGCTTATAATCAAACTAAGCATATAGTGCATTATATATAAATAGTAATTCTCAATAATATTTTATATCACTTCATAAAGAAAATTATAACCATCATGAGCTCAAAGAATCCTTAACTTTGTTATTATTACCATAACTATTATTTAATTATTATTAAATATTGTCACTTTTTTGTTTTAGATAATCTTTTATTTACAAAAACAAAGACATATTTACTTCACATGTACATACATTTTACATATCATGTGTATAATTTTGAAAAGTTTCATAAATCTTAATTGCATTTTCATATGTTACAGTAAGGAGGACAAGTAGTCTATTTAAAAATTACTGTCAATATAGTTTTAGGATTATAATTTCTAATCTTTATATGGCAGAGTCTTTGTATTTTGAGTAAGTTACTGTCATTATAAGAGCATATGATTTAAGTAACATATGTAAATGAATCTAAGTGGTATTTGCATACTAAGACTCATTTAATCATAATATTCATAATCAAGTGAAAATCATTTTAGGTAAGTGGAGCTTTAATGAATGTAGTAAATTAGCTTTAATTTGCAAATGAGTGCTTTTAAATAATGCTTTTAAAATTTGACTTAATATAAAAAACATTGAACATTCTCTTATAACTTTAAATGAAATATTGGAACCTACTGACAAGTTTATTTCAACTACTTTTTATTCATTTCAAGTGGAAAAAATTAAAATACCTTGTCAGCTGATTGTATAATGAAAAGCAGTGGAGTAAATAATAACAGCAGAATCTGTGTTATCCAGTCAAATGACTGACTGACTAAATCTCTTAAAATATAAAATTTTAACTTCTAAATAGTAAGCATCTTGTCTTAAAAACATAGTCAATTGAAAATTAAATCATTAGTTGCTGTAGAAGCTAAATTTCCTAGAAAATGGGTCAAATATGCATATGCACATAATTTATGTGGGTTTTGAATACAGTATATAAAGAAATTTTAAAAAATCCAATAGTCCGTAATCATTTTGAAATAAAGCATAATTTGTGTGAATTGTTTGTTAGTAGTCATCTATATACTATATGTGGAAATAAAATAATACAGTTTGAGAATAGGAATGTCTGAGTAAGAGTGTCTATCTTCTGATCCTGGCACTTTATTTTGTGACTATTGGCTAATTATTTAACTTCTTTAATACTCACTTCTCCGAACAACTTTAAAATGTCAGTAATAATAATATTTGGCCCCTATATTTATTAAATATAGTATATAGCACTGTCCTTAGCCATTTTTTAAAAATACAAATAATAAATATTGACTATTGTTCTTGGTAAGCCCACTATCATGGGATTTATTTCTATTTAGAGGAAAATTACAGGATATAGTAGACATCGTATAGCATCAAGAAGTAGATAAGTAGTCAGCTCTATAAAAATTTCTGGAAGAATTACATGAATTTTGTGGTTTTCCAAGCATGATACTGACATGAAAAGTTTAGTCTATCCCAGATTGTATTATAGGCACTTGGAGTATTTAACTATCCAGCATATGTCATAAAATTCATGTAATTTTCTACTCCTAATTCTAACTTCCTCACTGTGAGAATTGTATCACACAATCGTTGAGCATGTTACGAGAACTCATGAATAAAAATTATATGTAAATTGAAAGATGGTCATGAATGTGCACATCTGATTTTGCGTTCTAATTTTTCTCAAATAAATTGACATAGTGCTACTTGCAACATGGTATTCTAGATTGGACCCTGAATTGAAAAAAGAAGATTAGTTAAAAATTTATGAAATCAAAAGAATCTGGAGTTAAATAGTAGCATATTACTATATTTGTTTTAGTCAGTTACATTGATGAGGTCTACAGTCATGTTTTTTTGTGTTAACTTATTGCTACTAATAAAACAAATTTCCATAGATCTTGCCAGAAGAAAACTCAAATTCTCTTTCTGCTTGTCCTGTATAGATCACACATAAATTTTTGGCAAATAATGGGCTTGGTGGTGCATACTTGGAATTCCAGGACTTGGGAGTCTGAGACAGGAAGATCATAGGTTTGGGGTCCACTGTCAGCAACTTAGTGAGACCCTCAGTAACTTAATGAGATCCTGCTTCAAAACAAAAAATGAAATAGAACCTTGGATGTAGTGTGGAGGTAGAAAGTTCCTGGGTTTCATCCCCAATACCATAGGGAAAAGAAAGAAAGAGAGAGAGAGAGAAGAGAGGACAGAAAGAGGGAGGGAGGAAGGAAGGGAGGGAGGGAGGGAGGAAGGAAGGAAGGAAGGAAGGAAGGAAGGAAGGAAGGAAGGAAGGAAGGAAGGAAGGAAGGAATTTTGGGCAAATGGACAAACAATCCAAAAATATAATCAACAAATATAGAAATAATGTATTATAGAAATGGTCAAGCAAGAAACAAAAACTACTTTTTTTCCATTTTGGATTATATTACCTCTTTCCTTATTTTACATAAATATTTACTTTGTATCTTATTTTGAAGTTATATTTTTACATCAAAATCAATACTCTTCACACTAGTTTTAATATCTATGGATTTTTATCATTGTCTATGTTTAAGACAACATATATCATATATGCAACACATATGTACATACATAAATTAGGGCTACAGCTAAGCAAATTCATACACTCATCACCTCAGACAGATTCTTATTTCTATACATGTGCTGAGGGCACTTAAAATGCAATCTCAGCAAATTTTTAGTTTATAATACAATGTTATTAACTATGGTCCTAATGCTCTGTACTAGTCTCTAGATTTACTCATGTCATATAACTGACGTGAATGCAACTTCATACCCTTTCTCCTGCAGTTTATCATGGAATCCTTTGGTATTGGATTGGAACTACAAGTGTCAATAAGAATTCAGTTTTTTAAAAATGATTCCATAAATAATATACAAAAAAAACCAAAAATATTCTTTGACACACATAAACATACATATTTACATAGAGTTTTGTGTATTTTCATATCTATTGATAATATTTTAATATATAGTATGAAAAATCCCACCCTTTTTATTCTATTTCTTAAGAATAACTTAATGCTTTGCATATCTTATTCCATGTTGATAAAAAATTCCAATAGGTATTGTGTGTGTGTTGTGTGTGTGTGTGTGTGTATGTGTGTGTGTTTGTGTGTTTTATGGGGGATTAAACCCAGGAGCTTTCAACCTCTGAAACACACCTCTCCAGGACTATTTTATTCTTTACTTTGAAACAGAATCTCACAGTGTTGCAGAGGACATCACTAAGTTACTGAGGCTGGCTGCAAACCCATGATTCTCTTATCTTAGGCTCCCAAGTACTGGGATTACAACTAACTCCAATAGGTACTTTGATTGGGATGTTAGAATATGCTTAAAAGTATCAGAAATCAAAGTTATCCAAGTCCTGAGATAATTCAGAAGATCTCATTTTGAGTCAGAAGATCTCAGGTTGGGTATATTACCTACTAGATAAATCATCAAGCGTAGGGGCATGCTGAATCGTAAGTTTTACTGTTCTCATCTATACAATGAGTGTAACAATGTATACTGTGAACTACTATTAAAATAAATAAATGAAAAATAAATTGTCATTTTCCAAATATATTTTCTTTCTCCAAATTGATTTATCAGTTATTTTGAAAGTACTACAGAAAGACAAATCTCAGTAAGATGTAACCAACTAAATTTTCATTGGAAAACAAATATGTTCATAAAATGATGAATTTATTGGCATCATTTTATGTTTATCTGATTATGCATTGCTACTCTCTTAACTGTGGAACAAACTAATCACCTTATCTTTATATTGCAATTCAGTAATTTTTAACTTTTTTTTTATACTGGAGGTTGAATCCAGAGACATTCAACCTCTGAGCCCTATTTTACTTCTTATTTTGAACTGACAACATTTTTAAACTATTATTTTATATCATGGATGTTACCAAGAATGGTGGCACACACCACCACAGTACTTGAAAGGCTGAGAAAGGAGGAACACAGGTTCAAGACTAGCCTCAGAAACTTAGTGAGACTCAGAAACAGTAAGACCCTGTTTCAGAATTAACCATAAAAAGGGCTGGGGGTGTATCTCAGAGGTAGAATGCCCCTGAGTTCAATTCCCAATACCATGCGCACGCACACACACACACACACACACACACACACACGATGGATTTTGCCTATAAATCTATGCTTTATAAATATATATGAACTATGAATTCAATGGACATATAATTTCAATAATTTTAATACTTTAATTAAGAGAAAGAGACCAATAGAACTTAAACATTTAAAATAACAGAAATAAATTCTAAAAAAAAAAAAACAGTGTTGTTAATTAATACAACCATTATAGACATCAATGTGGAGGTTCCTCAAAATCTAACATTGGAACCACCATATGATCCAGCTATACTGTTCCTAAATATGCATGCAAAAGAATTAAAAATTCAACATATTAGAGTAATACATGTATATCTATATTCAGAGTTGTAAAATTCACAATAGCCAAGATATAGAACCAACCTAGGTGTCTATCAACAGATGAACAAATAAAGAAAATGTGATATTTATATACGATGGGGTTGTGTTCTGCCATAATATAACGAAATTATTTCATTTGTAAGAAAAAGAATGGAACTGGAGAGCATCAGAGTAAGCAAAATAAGCAGACTCAAAAAATAAAAGATCGTATGTTTTCTCCCACAAGTTAAAGCTAAATAGAAAAAAAGCAAAATTGAGATCTGATAGAAATAGAAGGGAGTCCAGTAGGGAAAAGGAAGGGGATCCGGGGAAGGAAGGAGGGAGGTGAAGTGAAGGTACTGGTAATAAAATTGATCAAATTTTATTATGTGCAAGTAGAAATATGCCACGATGAAACTCACTATTTTGTATAATTAGTATCTATCAATAATTTTTTAAAAAGAATGTTTCAAGCTAATGTTTAAGAAATGTTGTCCTTGACATTGCAGTCTTTTTGTTATACTAATGAGTGTATTTAATCATCATATTAAAGATAAATATATACCATTTCCTTTCTTAAGATTTGTTTTAATTATGTAAATTCTTTGTTAATCTTAACTAGGGATGAAACTTATTCAAATAATATTGTACCCATATTTTGAACTGCCTGGTCCACAAAGTACTGTCCGATAATATTTTTCCATTGACAGGGGCCTTGAAACTCTGACTCTTGTTAGGCTTTTTCTATTGAAATATGCATTGCTCTTTGAAAACAAGATGCAGGGAAATACAATCCTCATTTTATCTGGTACATAGCTTGTTCAAAGGACTGTAGCAATTTAAAGAGGTGCTAAAATATGTGTGGATAAGGCTTCATCATGCTAACAATGAAGAGAAAGTATAATGAGCATTTATGATTTGAATTGAAGAGTTTCAAAAGGATGCAAATTAGAATCTTATCTAAAAGGATAAAAAACATCCCATCAAGTTAAAGAGTAATTTCCCAGATCCTAAACTTATCATAAGTATTTTAAAAACAACCTATATTTGCTACACTTGCTGAGAGCCTATCATGTTGGTTCATTTGCCCAAAGGGAGAGCACTTTAAAGATATCAAGGACTCTCCCACTCATAACCAAATACACAAGTGATGTAGGGAATGATGGTAACAAAACTGAAATGTCATTTGAGAAAACAGAATATAAATTAAATGCAAGGAGATGACCATCTATCTGTATTAGTTTTCCATTGCTATGTATCAGATTGCTAAAAATCCACTTGCTTCAAAAGGTATTCCTTTATTCTGGTCCAGTTTTGTAAGTGAGAAGCCTGGGCAGGCTCTGCTGTGATGTTTGCTTACACTGTTGCAAGATGAAACTGCAAGTCAGGTGTGGTGGTGCATAACTGTAATGCCAGTACTTAGGAAGCTGAGACAAGAGGATCTCAGGTTCAAGGTCAACCTCAACAACTTAGTGAGACCCTGTTTCAAAATAAAAAAATAAAAAAAGGTCTGGGGATGTACTTCAGAGGTAGAATAACCCTGGGTTCAATACCCAGTACTACACACACACACACAGATGAAAGTCAAGATATTAGCTGGGCTAGACCCTTTTGGAGGCTCTAGCAAATAATCCATTTCCAAGGTCTTTCCAGTAATTACAAAATCATTACCTTGCAACAAAGGAAAAGGTAAAGAAGACAAAGGATTCTAAAGACAAAGTGGAAACTCTTTATCCCTCCCTTATTCTTCCACCTTGACATTCTTTCCATGTGCTACTCCCATTTTCTTCTCAACAAGAACAATTGAAGAAATGTCACTCAAAAACCTTCATGTGAGACCCTGTTCTAAATATCCACATCACAGTACAGGTGTATATGGAGGGCAGGGCTCAGGTATGCATGCTTTGAGGTACTAAAATGTGTGATACTCCCAGACACCGCCTCTATTATGAGTAAAACCACTCAGTCTAATTTCAGGAATTGATAAAATACAAATTACTTTCTACAATGTTAATAGTAAAGCATTTTATACAAGCATGAAACAGGTACTTATTAGCACATAAAATCAAGAAAGCTTTTTGTCTGTCCTCTGAGTATAGAAATCATTGAAAATCCTATCCATATAATTGTTGTTGCTATATTTTTTAAATAGAAATATAGGCCACTTCTAAACTGATTTTGCAAAGCATGCATATTCACAAATCATTAGTGACATGTATTTAACTGGTAAAAAATATTTCTTTGGTTACTATGAATTGAACCCAGGAGTACTCTAACACTGAGTTAATAACACTCAGTGTTATTGCTGTTGTTATTGTCCCAATAATGTTATTATTTCTTATTTTGAAACAGGGTCTCTGTACAATGCCCAGGGTGGCCTCAAACTTGCCATCCCCCTATCTCAGCCTCAAAATTACTGGAATTAAGGAGTACACCACTGCATTTAGCACACAATTTTTTAAATTTCTTTAAACATCAAAAATTCACTTTTGGTATATAACTATAGAAAAGAAGCTGAGCATGGTGGAGCATTCCTGTAATCCAAAGTATTTGGAGGAGGATTCCTAAAATGGGAGGTGTGGCCAGCCTCATTCATTAGCTAGGCTCTCTTCAACTTAGGGAGACTTTTTTCAAGCAAATTAAAAAGAGCAAAGAGCAAAGGCTGGAGGTGTAGCTCAGAGGTAGAACACACCTGGGTTCAATCTTCCGTACCACGAAAGAAAGAAAGAAAGAAAGAAAGAAAGAAAGAAAGAAAGAAAGAAAGAAAGAAAGAAAGAAAGAAAGAAAGAAAGAAAGAAAGAAAGAAAGAAAGATTTTTATAAGCAAGCCTCTGTAACAACCTAAAGTCTTGAAAACATAAATGATTTTCTAAAGTGGAGTTCCTAAGGGAATGATTCAAATGTTATCTTTGTCCTCTAAATGATAAACCTGGATGAAAGAAGACCAAAGAGCATCAATATCTTTTTATTTGTTTCACATAAATTATCATCTAGAATGTGCTTTCCAAAAATGTTTTTGTGATAACATACAAGAATTCCTCCAGAATACAAATCATTGCTGAAGCCATCTATATTTGGAATAGACACTCAAGCATTTTCTCCAATATCTGAGCCACAGTCTTGGCATTAAAAATCATATAAACATTTTAGGGATAGGATACAATTTTAAGGTAATTACCTTTGCTTACCACCAAACTGTTGTATCAAAAATATTAAATTCTAGCCCGGTGTGGTGGTGCATTCCTGCAATCCCAGTACTTGGGAGGCTGAGACAATATTGATAGCAGGTTCAAGGACAGCTTAAGCAACTTAGCAAGATTCTCAGCAACCTAGAAAGACTCTGTTGCAAAACAAAACAAAATGGGTGAGGATGTGTGGCTCAGAAGTAGAATACCCCTGGGTTCAAACCCAAGTATTACAAAAAAAAAAAAAAAAAAAAAGAACTGGTGCTATGGTGTATGCCTTAGAATTTGAGAGGCAGGCCGAGATAGGAGGATCACAGGTTCAAGTTTAGCCTCAGAAACGTAGCCAAGCTCTATTTCAAAACAAAAAAAATTTAAAAACAGGGGCTGAGGATATACTTCCGAGTGGGAATGCTTCTGGGTTCAATTTCTAGTACCACAAAAAATAAATAAATAAATAAAATAAAAAGTAAATAAATAAATACTAAGCAATAGTTAATAATTACATGTTTCTTTTTCATCTATACATATATAATTACATTTATCAATAGTGTTTATTTTAAAAATGCAGTGGAACAAATATTTCTGATTATGTTGAAGCTTAATTGTCTCAAAATGTAATAGTTTCACTATACTTTTTTGAAAACCTAGAGAAGGAACTCTTCTATGGATTACTGTGAAATACACACACACACACACACACACACACACACACACACACACCACCAGCCTTGTTCAAGGGAAGAATCTAAGACAGAACTAAGAAATGAACACCTATGCACTTGTTATAAGATGTTTTTGCTGGCCATCTGCATCAGGAATAATTGCATGTGAAGTAGGGCACTATCATCTTAGTTAATAAAGAAGCCAGAATATTTCACTTTTAGTATTCAAAAAGATCATATCCTGCTGGTCAAATATTCCCTCAGGTCAAGTTGGCTTTAACTTCTAATGTGTTAAAAAGTATGTATGTACAAATACATGCATATACACATACATAAGCACATATAGGTATATATGTAAACACGCATTAGATGTGTGTGTGTGTGTGTGTGTGCGTGTGTGTGTGTGTGTCCCAGATTCTGGTTGTCCCACTTTTCTGCTCTAAGAGCCTAACTAAACTCTCTTGAAGAAAATAAGCACTGAGAAAACAATTGTGAAATAGAGCATTGCTTACTTTAAAATTGTTATTTTGACTTTCTCCTAAAACAACTTGTCTCAAAGAATAAAACCTCTGCTATACTGAGCCCAAGGGGTGAGCAGAACCAGAGAGGTAGCTTATCTAGATTACTTTGTTTTCTCTTCTCAGTTCCCATTTCCTTCTCTTCTCCTTTGATGTAGTCTGGGAGCCGGATAGGATGGGAGTGGTCCTTCCCATTATACACTTCAGAGTCCACCATGGTCAACATTAACAAGTTCAACACCTTCAAAATCTGCATCTTTTATGCCCTTGACCGAGAAATATTTCCTTTTTCTGGTGTGAATTAAGTTTCTCATTTTTTTTCCTGGGGCTATTTTAATGGATCTCAAACTTCAGAGAAAATCTGCTTCCGGTATGCAGAGGTTTCACCTGTCTCACATACAGCAGCCTCCACTTATGTTTTATAAGCAGAATGGCCTGAGGTCACAAGCTTGTCCTGTATCTATCTATCTCACAGTGGATTGATTAGGCATGACCTAAAGTGTGTAAGGATGAGAAAAAAAAAAAAAAGAGAGAGAACACAAACACGAGTTACTCCTTTAGACTAGTAACTGGAACACATTCCTGAAAGACACACTTTTCTGTATAACTTTTCTGAGTTTTTGGCCAGTTCTGCAAGCTCCAGTTCTGCCACGTGTACTAGGCCCACCTTGCCCATCTTGAGGACAAAGTTTCAAATCCCTCTCAGGTGTCACGATGCCCTCAGAAGCACACTCAGATTGGCCTTGATGTTCTCAGGGTTCTCTCACTATCACTAATGAGTTACATTTCTCATCTTTTTTTTTCCCCTTTGTAGCATCCCCACTGTGACTAAACCAAACATTTCTATGGCGAAGATGAAGAAATCAGAAGTCACTTGCTACACCAAATTTACTGCTGACAGTCATTTCTGCTGACAGTCATTTAAGATCCAAAGGAATTTTTGAAGGAGGGAATTTTAGAAATGATAATTATAGCCACATCACAGAGCTCTTAATAAAAAAAGAAGTTGATTAGCTAGGTTCACAGCTTGGAATTACAATAGGAGGAGCAGTGCCTAATAAATGTGACAATTCTTGAAGACAGAGCACAAAGAGCCAGCAGGAGAAATCTGAACACTAATATGCCTCTAGTTTGAGAGTACTTTCAACACTGTACAGCACACAAAAGACTAATTTACTGGGTCAAGAAGTGTGACAATGTGAATTGAGCATTGAAAACAATCTAGGAAGTTTTTAGAGAGCAAAAGGGCTTCAGGCAGACAAAATGCTTTAAAATAGATAGCATAGGAGAGAAATGTACTTAGATAGGGATCTAGTTTCAGACAATTTAACTGTTAATGATTGAGGACATGGAAGATGGCATGAGATAAAATATGCAATTAATAGAAAATTCAGACTAATGATAAATCCATAAAAAATCACATTTGAAATAAAACTAAATGGTTTGACAAGACTAAAACATTAGTGTAATGCTTAGTTATAACTTTTAAAATAAGTTTCTAGCACGCAAGAACTGTAAGTTAATATAATAAAGACAATCATAGAGAAATAGAAATATTTCTAATACGTTCAAGTTATCAGCGGAAAGCTGAAAATATATTAAAAGTTGAATGATTTAGGCCTTGTCTATAATAACTGATCAGGAATAAAATATTAAAATATGAAAAACTAGTCAAAATCACTTCAATAACTGAAATATGTTTGAGCAAAAACACCATTGCCTTATATCTGAAAGTGACTTTTTATTATTTTGAATGTATAATTTCTGTATTGTTAAAACTTTTTCTACTTATTTACTTCTTTTTTCTTGGCCTTAGCAATTCTAATGTTAAATATGCATGACTTCTCTGCTTCTCCAGCCCTCCTCCACCCAATACATTTAAAACTTTTAAGTATTCCTCAGTGTATCTGAATCTTGTACACAAAAATTAGCATTGTTGAGTCTAAACATAATGTCCTACTCTGTGAGTCCTAAGGTGTCCCTACTTTTCTCCCCTAAATCTTTATTTTCTAAATCATTAATGCCACTCTTTAACTACAGTCTTTTTACTACAGTCTTGCTTCACAAGTGTTACCGGTTTCTAAGGTTTTAAATATCATTATATTTTTCACTGGCTGAGCCATAGGAACAAGTAAATGGATATGAGCGTGTGAACAGCCTATAATGCCAGCATAGGGTACTTCATGAGAGCATTTGTGTGATATTACGGTGAAGATTCCTGTAGCTAAGATAGCAGCTATTTTTCAGTGTCTATGATGTACAGAGGCACTCTTCTGATACTTTACACAAATTACCTAATTCAAACCTCACAAAAAGATACGTTAGGTAGAAATTATTATTCCCATTTTATAGTGAGAAATTTGAAGGATAGAGCAATAACTTCCATAGAACCACAGTATTCAATAGTGTATTTTAAAATATCTAGAATCTTAGCCTTATATCATCTTTCTTTAAAACTCACATTTGGAACTACTTAGCTACCTGTGCATAGAGAAATTGAATGGCAGCAAAAGAAGTGGCTCACAATACAATTTTACCTAAGCTCATCCTTCTTTTTAGTAAGAAGTTAGTTGTTGAAGATTTGATTATTACAGAAAAGACCTATAAAATATTCCAATCTTGATGTGCCTCAGAAATAAAAGAAAACCTAGGATATATAGTAACAGGGGCAACTTTCACTTGCCAGTAGGTCTGATGAGCTAAATGTAATTATTTTAAAACAATAATACAAGTTCCTAACTGACTATGTTCATATTATTATATAATTCAACATTTTCAGGTAGGGCTCTGAGATAATATTTAATCCACAGTACCCAGCATAATGAAATAAACAAGAATATTTGACTATTGAAAAAGTCACTCTAAATAACACTTCCTGCCTTAAATTACTTTTATTTGCTCATGTCTAGCAGATTATTAAAAGGTATCTTACAGTGTTATATACATGATATTTTAAGATACATAAATATATACTTCACTTGCTATATTACATAATAATAAAAAAGGTTACTTAAATGAAAGAGACAAAGGGATCTCAAAGAATGAATAAGAGACAGTAGAGGAAAAAAATGAAAATCTCAATCTATTACTAAGCAAATAAGAAGTAGGAAGAAATTCATGTAACAGTTCCCTGAAGGGGAAAAGTTGAGAGATAATACATGCCAGGAAAAAAAGACTGTAATCCGTGTCTTAATTAATAATTCAAAGCTTCTTCTCTAGATAGGAGAAGAATGAATCACTAGTCTATATACATCTGAATAAAGGAAGTCCCATTGTTCATCAGAAAGCAGCTTCAATTTAGGACAGCAATAATTTCCCAGATGATGTCACTCAGAACTAATTGTAATGAAATACAATGCTCAAATTTTTAAAAGAAAATTCAAGTAGATATAGGTTTACATAAAAGTCATGAAAACTGTAGTTTCAAGAGAATCCAAACCCAATGTTCCCTATTAGTGAAGTCTGATGTTAGAATGACATGTTTGTCATAATGAATGAAGCAGTATCCATCCTATTGTTAACATATTTTATCTAGGTTTCCTGAGTTCTCAGCTATTGTTTTTCTTCTTCCTCAGAATCCCACCCAGGATGCCACATTACACTGAGTAGCCATGGGTCTTCAGACTCCTTTTGGTGGTGATGATTTCTCAGATTTGTTTTGGAAGACTGGACAATTTTGAAGAGCACTGCTCATGTATTTTGTAAAATGTTCCTTAATTGTGTTTCATCTAGTGTTTTTCTCACTGTTAGACTGTGGTTATGGGAACTGACTGAGGGGACCACAGAATTAAAGCACCCTTTTCATTACTTCTTATCAAGGGACTATACGGCAATGAAACTCCACTATTGAGATTATTTATTTATTTGTTTGTTTGTTTATCTTAGTACTGGCTGAATCCAGGGGCATTCTACTTCTGAGCAAAACCCCAGCTCTTTTATTTTGAAACTATGGCCTCACAAAATTACCACACATTGGCCTTGCACTTTTTATCCTCCTGTCTCAGCATCTCCGGTACTGGGATTACAGAAGTTCAACATCATACCTGACAACATACATCTTTATCTTTAATGAGGAAGTCCTATGGGGACCCAGAGGGAGTACAGGGTGGTACTAGCATGATCCAGCATAGCCACAGACAGGGGCGCATCCCAGTACATCTCATGCATATGCATTGCATAGTCGTAGGTGCAATGACTATGTAAAGTGTAACAAAAATGTGCACGTCATGCTGATTTTTTGCCCAGAGCACTATATAAGAAACAAATCTGTGAATAAAGTTGCTGTTTGCTGTTTGCTGTCCTCCAGATAGACCTCTGCATGCAACCATAGATGAACATATTGCTGACTGGATCCCTGATACCTGGTTTCTGACACTGGCTTTCCTCTTCTTTCTTCCAGACAACCATACTCTGTTCTTCCCTGGTTTAATACCTTCCATATAAAGGAATTCCCACTCTCTCCTTCTCAAATATTGTCTTGCAAAGGGAACATCCTTACTCCGGGCCAATGGTAGCACAAAGGCAGTGTTAGCAACTGCGCTGAGAGCAAAGTACATCTTCCAACCCACATGAAGGTGGCTGCATTTCTTTTTGCTGTTTCTCAGCATCTCTTGTTTCCTGATCCCCCATGTGGACTCATCATTAAAGTTAATTTTGATTATCTGGCACAGATAGTGTTAGATTTCTCCACTGTAAAATTACTGTTGACAAAGCTGTTTCCCATAAAGATGTGGGTAATTCTGAAGAAACTATACATGTATATTGTAATTGAACAACTAATGAAATAAACACAAGATAGTGGAGACACATTTATTACTATTGGCATGGGAAGTTAAAAATAATATGAAACAGGTACAAAGAGAGTAAAAATCCATTGAAGCTGAATTTTGAGTGTTTGAGAAAAGCATAGAACTGAGGGGGGACTGCATGTGACCTGTTCTAGCTCATATGATGAAAGCAGAGAAAAATATGTAAATTTGAAGTCAGAGTTAAAGAAGGAAATACAACTTCACAACTTCTTCAATTTTCCCTTCTCATTTCAGACTGGATATCAAAACCCAAGGAAATTGTGGAAGTTATTTTCTCTAGATAGCACAACCTTTGTACTATAGAACCCAAAGTCTGTGTGGAAGAGAGCATGGCTCACTTACCTATAGAATGTAGCACAAGTAAGAATTTCTCCTAACCCTGTTCAGTCACCCATTTTATTATTTGTTGGTTACGATACATATGGTTACCATAACAACTACAATAATCTACTACCTATCCCTTTCCACAGAAACTGAGGGTAAGGATAAAGAACAATAGGCAGCCCCTGGGAAAGACAGGCAATTTCAAAAACTAAATTAAACAAAACTACAATCATAATAAAACTTTTAAATATGAGCTTATATCGGGCTTTATTTTAAAGAGAAAGTGTTTCTTGCCAGCCACATGTAATTAGAGTCTAGTCGTTTATGTGATGTAACTATTTCACTTAATTAACTCTCAATTTTTTTGAGAAACTGCAGGTGAAAAACTTCTTCACTTAAAATAAGTAACAAAGGATATGTTCTTATCTGGATGCACAGTGTTTTGTTCATGTAATCCCCATTAACACAAAATAGGAAAAGGTATGCATATAAATTCTTTCTCATTAAACTAAAACTATACACTTCCACATTCTTAATGGTATACAAAAAAGCATATATAATGAACTGACGATTAAAATTGCCTGAGTTCATTTTCAAGTAATTGGCAAAAATTATTGTATTGTACACAAACACACACACACACACACACACACACACACACACACTCACACATGCACATTTTTCTTTTTTATTTCCAGGAAATAAAAACAATTATAGAATATAATGAAGATAATTCTTCTTATAGTCACATAATGTTTTTAAAATATTAAATAATATTCTTAAAATATTTATCATAATATTTTATTCTACAGATAAGACAAAAACTATGGTGGATCATAACTAATCAATGCAACTCTTTAGTGTATCAAGACATAATTGATCACAAGTAAAATTGAAAATAAAATTGTAGGTCAAAATTATGCCAGAGACAAAAAAAATCCACTGAAGGAAGTGAATGATATTCACAGACTTCAGAATGCAAGAGCCCTAAATTTATGTAGTTCTTTGTGAACACATTAGCATTTTTTTTTTTTTTTTTTTTTTTTTGCAGTACTGAGGATTAAACTCAGGGACATTCTACCACTGAGCTATACCTCCAGCCCTATTTTTTTTTTGTTTTTTTTTGTTGTGGTACTGGGGATTGAACTCAGCGGCATTCTACCTCCGAGCTACACCCCCAGTCCTATTTTTTATTCTTTATTTTGAAACCAAGTCTCACTAAGTTGCGGAGTGCCTCACTAGGTAGCTGAGGCTGGCCGCGAACCCGGATCCTCCGGTCTCAGCCTCCCGAATGCTGGGATTACAAGCGTGCGCCACCACGCCCG